>JABUQX010059068.1:22500-28608 GCA_015478945.1 Trachelipus rathkii | reverse complement strand
AATCGAACTTTCACTGCTCGGGGGACTAGCACTGAGAGACGAAAGAGAAGGATTTCGGGGAGAGGCAGATGCGCGGAAGAGGCACATCCGAAAACCTAGGGAAGGGTGAGAAGCATCCGCCTCTGGAAAACGGAAATGCCACCACACCACTCCAGTGCACAATGAACCGGAGTTGCTGGTTTCTTCTCCAGACCATTATATCATTTCTCTCGAAAATTCGAGGTGTTACGAAATTTATTGATATTGATGATGGATCCAGTGAACTGTGGCAAGCATTTCACCCACCTGACAGCCCACCTAATGGAGGTGCTGGTTTGGGTGTTAGTTGGGTTTCTTCGCTCTAGGGACACATGCAGGGCAGTATACCCTGCCCAACAGTGTCCCAGAGAGCCCCCCCCCAACGTCAAGGTAAACAACTGCGGGGGAGTAAGATTTTGATGCGTAAGCATATGTTTTTTTAAGTTTGCTTTCAGATTAGACTCATATCCACACTCAGAACAATTAAATAATTTAATATTGCTATGAATTAACAGATGAGAGCATAAGAGTGATTTGCGATGGCTTTCATAATTACAATGAGTACATTTATACTTTCTCTTATGAGAATTCAGATGACTTTTCAACTCTTCATTACTTTTAAAATTTAAATTACAATATTTGCAACAAAGGTTTTCACAAATATTTTTGTTTATCCTTTTTTCACACATTATTGAGGTTTGAGGTAATCTTTTGAAAGTCCTTTTCAATTTGGAACCTTTTTCTCCTTGATCAGCATCGCTAATGGGGGTCTGTTCGAAACAAAACTAAAAGTAAAATTATTTGAATTTCACAAAAATTTTCTTAAATAAAAAATTAAAAATGAATACCAAATTTATGAGTTTAAGAACAAAGAACAAAAATTGGTCTCAACATTTATTCACTTAATCTATATTCCGATTAGCAATAAAATTTTATAGAAAACTTCCAAAAAGCGCGCAACCACACATAACAATAAAATTTTTAATTTTTGAGTGTATGTACAGGACCCACCACGGCTCACATGAAAGCAGCCACGACGGGTTGGATATACAACTTCATGGGTGGGTCCTAAATCAATGTTTTAAGACAAATCAAAAAGGAAAATTTAAATAATCAATATTTGGTCATTTATTCATAAGTATATAAAACCTACAAAATTCCACTTTTTGTAAAAAAGATTAGTCCTATAAAATAAAAAATAAAAATTGTTACTTGCAATATTCAGTTTAAGATAGGTCTAAAGGGACATTCAGACAAGATGTGGGATAGCCTTTTAGAAGGTGTTATGGATCATAGTGTATGAAAATGACGACGGCGTGAAGTCCAGCTAAGGACAATCAATAAAGATGTGACCGTACTCTTCTAGTGAAGAGCAAAGATTAATTAATGCCAGCAAACGTCGCGTTTCGAATGGGTTATGGGCAGACTGGAATGGGTTATCGGCAGACAATATGTTGCAAAGAGCATCCTGCAACTGCTCCAAGACAGAATTTGGTAAGGCTGCAATTGTAGTAGCGTACTTTTGCTGAATTGTAAAAGAACTTGGAAAAGCGGATTTAACTATGGTAAACCATAAACTCGGCTTACCAGAGTTATATTTCGGGAGAACTGGCATATTATGAACAGTTTGGGTGGAAGACAAAGGAGGAATTTGAGGAGGGTCAATCTGACGTACTGAAGACTGTGGAAAATGTTGAGCAGGGCCAAATTGAGGTTGCAAAGACTGAGCAGGATGTTGAGACCAGGGTTGTGGAGTCGGAGAGTCGGTAATTTTAAGAGTGGAGTCGGAGTCGGTAATTTTGTAGACTGTGGAGTCGGAGTCAGTAATTTTTCAAGTCAGTCAGCTAAATATTTCTGAGTGTGATACACTCGTAAAATGGGGGCCAGGCCTTTGAGTACTCAGCAATTATGGGATGAGAAAACCGGGAGCTTTAAAAACTACGCTTGAAGCATTCTTTTTTGGGAACGCTGATGGCTTAGTGGATAAAGCTCCCGGTCATTGTTACTCAGCGACGCGGAGTCCAATGTTCGAATCCCGCTGATGGAGTAAAATTTCCTTTGACTCATTCATTTCAAGATAGTAGGGTTGGAGTCAGAAAATTTTGAACTGACAAAGTTATGAATTGTGACTCTGTGAGTGACTTCAATCACTTCATACAAGTTCACTGACTTGCGACTTCCACATCACAAAATGCAATTGCAAACTTCGAAATTTTTAACCTGCACCTTATATTTCAATTTGGATTATATTCTAATAAATTCAACCTTCAACCTTATACCATCTATATTTAAGATGCTGAAGAAATAAAAGACCCATAGGTACAAAGAGAAATTTCTCTTATTGATAATGATATTCTACTATCTACAGGGCAAGCTTAACTGAAGATCAACAACAAAAAACTAAATCTGCACTTTGCAACATGGCCATTTGTATTAAAGGGTTGCAGGAAGTTCAAGAAGAAAAGGATACATCTGAATATATTGTAAGTGATGAAACTACAACTATCCCCATTACTACCTTCTCAAGTCATTTTTCAGAAAGCTCAGAAGATGATTATGAAAAGCTTCTAGATATTGAAGAGCTTAGTCGAAAGAGTCGACTGGTTCAAGAAAAAGGTCAAGGTCCTTTCTCATCCTTGTACACAATATTCCATAACTTTAAACAAAATTTCTTTGCTGCACTGAAAGAAGTTGAAAAAATTGATATAACTTCGAAGCTTAAATTAGAAGAGGCCATCGAAAAGTATCCAGACATTGTACAAAAAGCTGCAATTGCTGTTACTGCTCTACCTCCAACACAAGTTAGCGTTGAACGGCTTTTTCTGCTTTTCGCATTATAAAATCAGACCTAAGAGGAAAAATGAAGGAGGACCTGGCAGATGCTATTCTATTTTTAAGAACTAATTCATTCATTGAGTAGATGACACTAGATGTAAGTTCATGTAACTAAGTAATGTAGCAGTTTATATATATATATATATATATATATATATATATATATATATATATATAGTATATATATATATATATATATATATATATTATATATTATAATATATATATATTATATAAATATATATATATATATAAATTTATATATTATATATATATATATCAGTGGCGTTGCTGGTTCCAAAGGTGGTATCTCCACTCCAGTAGTGCTTGAAGTATATATGAGAATGTATGGTGGGGGGGGAGGGGTTGCCGGTTATTACACGAAATTACTTTATTACATTGTAACCTCACAGTCCTTGTTCTAGAGATTAAACATTAAATAAGTATGGAATTGTATAATTAGAAAAATTAGTGATATGACAATTAAAAAAAATTGAACAATTCATTTGAACAGAAACTCTATTCTTCTCTCCTTCTCTGTAAATTTCAATGTGATATTTTCATAAAATTTTTCTTCAGACTGTTTCTTCATTTCTAGAAGTATTCCCTTCTCAATTGATATTAGAGCTAAGTTGCTCAATCGAACTTGTCCTTGTGTAGCTCTGAGATACGTCTTAATTCTCTTCAGAGCAGAGAAGCTTCTTTCAACAGATGCTGTTGTGGATGGAAATGTCAAAACAAGCTCTGCTAGTTTGTAGACTTCAGTGAATACAACGTCCAAATTGTTCAGTTTCATGTAATGAGTAATTTCGTGAAGTGGTTTTTCCTTATAGTCATCTGAACTATATAGCACACTTAGTTCATTTTTAAGGCGAAGTATATCAAAATTGGAAGCATACGGTTCTTTAAGTTCTGATAATAGGTTCTGGGGAAAATTTTTGCGAAATGAAAGAAAATTATTGGTATCCAACAAAGACACGAACTTTATATATTTTTCAGAGTCAAATCTTAATTTAATGTTAGACATCAGTGTGTCGAGAATTTCACTAAACAGTCGACGGTATCTTGAAGAAGAGCATTCATCATTTTTGTGCCTTTTTGGCCTTGGTTCTTCAACATCGTTGGTAGCTTCTTCCCAAATAAGATCAAAATCATCATCTTTAATTTTCTGTAAAGTATTGTAGAACTCATTCACTTTATTGGTACAGTAAGAAATGTCCATGCATTTATTTTGAAGAATGTCAAATAGAACGTCAGAAAATGCAAATATTTTTTGAAAATAATAAGAAGAAATTTTGTTTCTACTTTACACAGAAAATTAACAAAACCTGATGCAGTACTCACTTCTTCACCTTTCCAATTATCATATTCCTCCTCTATTGATAAAAAGAACTTGACGAGATGTTCTCTATATTCGCCGATCGTGCATACAAGTCTTGATGAAAAATTCCACCGAGTTGGTGCCACTCCTGGTAGTTTTCTTTCCATAAATATTTTTAGAGCAATTGTACGGGCAGTAGAGTGTGAAAAAAAGCTGCATATTCCAGATAAAGCATTGAAAAACTGTCTACATTCTGCTATGGAATTTGTGGATTTTGATAAAACTAAATTCAATCTGTGACTATGACAATGAATAAAGGTTGCTGATGGATATTTGTTCTTTACCAAGGATTGTAGTCCCGATACATGACCAGCCATTACAGCTGCTCCGTCAAAAGTTTGCGCTACTATCTTTTTTGAACAGTTTAAATCATCTACAGTTTTAATCACATGTTTCATTAATCCTTGCACTGTTCTGTTCTGTCTTTACTGACGTCAGTGAAATTCAAAATTCGCTCCTGACAATTCCCTTCATTATCTACAAATCGTACAATTGTTGCCAACTGACTTTTATTCATTACGTCAGTTGTCTCATCAAGCGAAAGAGCAACAAATGTGGCATCTGATATTTCTGACCTAATTTTGTCTGCAATTTCGTTAGCTATTGCATCAATTAAATCATTTTGTATTGCAGGTGATGTTCCTTTAAAAATTGTTGCGCTTTTTAAATGGTTGGCAATTACTGGATCATAATTTGCCAATAGTTCCAAGAGCTCCCTGTACATACCTTTATTTCTTGAGTCCTCGGACTCATCGTGTGCCCTAAATGCACATTCTTGTTTTCCCAGGAATGCTACAACATCGATTAGTCTTTTTAAAACATTTCTGTTTTCTTTCACTTTTTCGTTGTGCTGACTGTCAGCAATTTTCTTTTGCAGATTCAGTGCATGGTCAACCCTTTGAGAGCCAAATGTTTGCAACGTGCTAAATGCACGTATGTGACTTATGGATTTTTGGTGTTTTCCACAAGCTGTTACCAAATAATTTAAACTGCTAAAACCTGTTTTATTCCAAGGGCTTGTATCTGTGGAAAAAAGCAAACATGCCCAACAATATAATTTTTGAGATTTATTCGAGCCAGTTAACCACGGATATTTTTTATAGTTATTGTCATTAAAACATCTAGTATACAACCTGTTCTTTTCTTTATGTTCACATTTAAGATCCGGAAGAGATGGCTGCCTTCCTTTTTTCACAATTTTAAGCTTATCTTCATATGGAAGTCGAGAAAATGGTGTCTTTTCAATCAGTTCATTAATAATATCAATATCGCTTATTTTAACGTATTTAATATATATAAATATATATAACATAATATAATATATATATAATATATATATATATATATATATATATATAATATTTATATATATATATATAATATATATATATATATATATATATATATATATATATATATATATATATATATATATATATATATATATATATATATATATATATAATAACATTATATATATATATATATTATATAATAACAGAGTGGTATGATAGGATTAATAGGGAAGCTCTATGGCACGTGTTAGTGATTATATGGTGTTGGTGTGGTAGGCTTCTGAATGAATCAAAAGTATGTATATGAGAATAGTGAGGCGTGTGTAAGAATAAATGGTGTCAAAGGTGATTGGTTTATTCTTAATAGCGGAGTGAGACAGTGTCGTGTTATGTCTCCTGGTTAGTTCCATTGTATATGGATGGGGTTATGAAAGAATTAGACGTGGGGGTGGGGGAAGGTGTTTAAATGATGGAGAATGGAATGAGTGGAGGGTGCACTACCTTTTATATGCGGATGATTTGGTTCTGTGTAGTGAATCTGAAGAGTTTGTTTGAGAGGATTGTAGAGAGATTTAGCAA
>JABUQX010059068.1:15000-17500 GCA_015478945.1 Trachelipus rathkii | reverse complement strand
AAAACAATATTTTAATTGAGAAATGAATACAAATGAAATTTATGGATGAATATCAACCAATTTTTTTTTAAAATTAAGAAAATACAGAATATCTCAGCAATATTTTAAATATTTAAATTAAAAAGGATTTCAATACTTTAATTAAAACTCAGTGTGCTTTAGAATCATCTGATGTCGATGTTGAAAACTAGTCAGTTAAAATTCAATTTTTTTACGTTAAACTATTCCACCTGTTTACAGAAATTATTATTATTATTATTATTATTATTATTATTATTATTATTATTATTATTATTATTAAATACTAGATTAAGACTAAAGAAAAAAAAAATCTTTGGAGGGTGACTGTTTTTGAATCTGCCATGCAAAATGTTTTGGCATAAAAAGAGTTAGAAAAAGTGGGTGTTAAAAAAGCAGAGGTTATTTGATATTTAATATATTATAGAAATATATTAAATTTTATTTTTAAAAAAACTTTTTGAAGAATACATGAAAGACATCACAATACATTCTTCCATTAGATCAAAAATCTTTTATACATTCTTTAGTGATCTCTTCTCGAAAAATCCCAATGCCTAAGAAACATTTCATTATTTTCTCTTCATCTTCATTTCACTGGTATCATTCTGTTTATGCTTTTATAATTTTAAATCTCTCTCCTTATACTTCCCTCTTTCACTATCATGTTGTAAATATATCTATCCATTCATGGAAATTGAGGATTTATTTAATTCTTAGGAATAACTAATTAACTTCTTTATTTAATAGCTTCTTTTGGTAACTAATAAACCACTAATATTGATAAACTGTTTTATGGTACTCCATTAATTATTATATACCGTATATATATATATATATATATATATATATATATATATATATATATATATATATATAATATATGTTATTTTTTTTTTATGTGTTATATATATATTATATATTATATATATATATATATATATATATATATATAATATAGTATATATATATATATTATATATATATATTATATATATATATATATAATATATATATTGTAGCTGACATGCAAGTTTTGTGGTTTGCATCTTGATCCCAAATGTATACATTAACTATATGCAAACCAAATTTGGAATCTTTGAGCCAGTTACATAAATGAACATTAAAAATAGTAGATTTTCTGTAATTAATTTAGTTTGTGACAAGGTATATTTATACACTAATTTTGATACTCACATATCAATAAATCATAGCCAATATTATACAACAGTACCTCTATTAAAAACACAAAAATCTTATTTTGTGCAAGAGGTCCAAACATCTGAACTCAGCCCATGTTCATGGTGGCTAGAATATCCTGATGGCATGAGCTGTAGCATAGTATGTATCAAACTCAAATAGCATACGTAATTCTAACTACTTTGTCATGAAAACATTAATTCAATTTCCCCAGACTAAATATAGAACCTACTAAATTATGGGACAGGTTCAGTGCCTATAAATTTAAACTATATATATATATATATATTTTTTATATTTTTAATATTATATAATATATATATATAATATATATATATATATATATATATATATATATATATATATATATATATATAATATATTAATTATATATATTAAGTGATGGACGATATTCCAAATTTCCAGCCAATGCCGATTCCGATACCAGCTCAAAAGTGCTGATCCGATTACCGATTCCCAATTTCTTTTTATTATATATATTATATAATATATATATATATATAATATATATATATATATATATATAAATATATATATATATATTATATATATATATATATATATATATATATATATAATTATATGAATATATATATATATATATAATATATATATATATATATATACCGTAAAATGGGGGAAAACCGGTCAAAATCCCTGTTTTTTTTTTTTAAATGAATCATGAAAAATCGAAATTTTAAGTTATATCTATACTTAATAGTTTTTTCTCACATTTAGAGTTTCCTTAATGTTTTAGAATAATGAAAATAATAAAAATCTCGAAATGAATATTTTTAAATTTTTTTTGAAAAATTCCATTTTCAAAAAATTGAATTCGGGAAAAACCGGTCAGTGGCGTCGGGGAGAAACGGTCATTAAATATTATTACGACTGTGTTTGTCCAAACTAATTTTGATTATAATTTAAATGTTAAGTAGATTTTAATAATGTTATAGTATTAATTTGGATAGGAAAACACAAGTCTAAGTTATATTTTAGTGATATTTTCCAAACGTGAATTTTTTCCAAAATTATGAATTTTATTTTCATTGTTTTATGCTAAATAAAAATTGAAAAAAAAGAATTATGACAATAAATTTTAATAATTTCTAATAATAATAATAATAATAATAATAATAATATTTACACACTTTAACAATATAGGTACTTTATATTACGAGTAGGCCTACGTATGCACATTTCACGTATACTTGTTGACAAAAAAAAATTTACAATATTATAATTTAAATTATGACAATCA
>JABUQX010059068.1:0-5000 GCA_015478945.1 Trachelipus rathkii | reverse complement strand
ATATATCCGATTTGGGGACTCCCCGGGTCTTCATCGATCACCTTTCTCATAGATGCGTCCGTATAGACAACAATCCTTAAATTTCCTTTGAGATTCTGAATCCGTTATCTCCCAATTCTCATTTTTACTTTTCTCAATAATGCCTATGAGTTTCCTCATATCCTCAGCAGTCCCACTTTTGCAGTATCTGCTCATATGACTCACTGGGTAGGCCAAATCTGGACGAGTGTGTTGGCTTGCCCAGTTCATTTTTCCAATAAGGGATCTATACTTCGTCAATTCCCTTTCTTGTAGTAGAGTGTGTCCTTTGTAATCTTTCTTGTCAGGTATCTCTATGTTCCTTACATACCCCGTTTGTGATAGGAGGATTCCTTCTTTATCCACCTTTACATCCACTCCGATATAACGGAATTCTCCCTCTTCTTCACCTCCCACTTTCAATCTATGTTTTAATCGATTTATTACTGACCGATAAAACTCTTCTGACCCTCCGTAGCAAAAATCGTCGACATGGGTACACATTATACCTGTGAGTTTCCCTTTTTCTCTCCAGTAGAACATCGTAGGTTCCAGTTTACTCCTGATACCTCCCAAATCCTTTAGGATCGTAACTACACTCTCATACCACGTTCTGGCAGCATCTTTCAACCCGTAAACGGCTTTCCTTTAGTTTCCATATACATCCTTTTGTTTCGTCTTCTAAAGGAGGCCTAACCCACACATCTCTTTCAATTCTTTTCCCTTGGAGATAAGCCGTCTTTATGTCGATTGTTCTACACTCCCATCCATAAAAACACATGATGGTCATGCAAAATTTCATAATCTCACCAGAACACGTTGGGGCATCAGTCGCAAAAAGCCCCTCTTTTTCTTCGTATCCTCTCACCACCAATCGAGCTTTCCATATTTTACTTCCATTTTTCATCTTTTGTCCGATTACCCATTTTAGTGAGAGTGCCTTTTGTCCCTTATTCTCTACCACCTCATAAACGTCATTTTTCTTCCAACTAGTTAATTCCTCTCTTTTTGCTTCTTCTATTTCTTCTTCTGGGAAGTTACCGTACCATCCCTCTATATCCTCTCCATCTTCTATCTCCTCTCCGCCCATATTTTCTCTTTCCTGGCTTGTTTCCACCTCCTCCTTTATATTTTTATACTCCTTGAAATCTATCCACTGGGGTCTACCATCTCCAACATCTATGACGTTGAAACATTCATTATACTTTTTACTGGTGGCTTTTCCAGCTCTACTAACTATTTGAAATACTCTTTTTTTCTCCATTATCTTTTTTCTCACATATATACCTTTTTCCTTGTTTAAAAGTTTCTTTTTTCTTGGGAATCATGGGGATCTCTTCTGTTTCTTCTGTAATCTGTAGGTCTTCTGCTTCTACATTTTCTCCTTCATCTTCACTACTGGATTCGTCTTCTAAGTATTGTCTTGTAGGCCCCATCCCTCCTCCATCTATATTCCCTTTTTCGCTGGATTGTTCCTCCCCTACTTCTTCCTCATCCTCCCTGTGGGGTAATCTCCCTAGTCTCGTGATATGTACTCTATTAATTTCTCTAATAGTTCCTCCGTGTTTCACGACCACTGTTTTTCCTAATCTGCCGACAACCTCTGCAGGTCCTCTCCATTCTCTTTCTCCTTCTCTTTTATAATAAACCTCTTCTCCCGGTATCGCTAACTCAATATGGTGTTCCCTCACATTTTGTCGGAGTGCTCTTTTTATCTTTTCTTCAGATTCTTGTCTGATGTGTATTTCTCTGGCTTTATGAAGGCCTGTCAACACGTTCCTTCGCACTCTCTTCTCCTTCCTCCAATGTTCCAACCCTTTCTTCTTCTCCTAATCTAGTAAGATTGGGTAAACCAGTGTTCCTGCCAAAAACAAGATGGTTAGGAGCAAACCCATTTGCATCGGACAGGCTATTTTTCGCAGCCACCGACCACATCAATCCTATTTCGAGATGGATCCCTTCTTCCCTCAATTTCCGAATAGAGTCCTTTAAGAGCCCTACCATTCTTTCACATAAACCGTTGCTAAAAGGACTCCTTGCTGCTGTAACTTTTTGTTTTATCCCAAATCTCTCAGTCATTTTCTTCATTAAAAAAATAGCCTGTCCGATGCAAATGGGTTTGCCCCTAACCATCTTGTTTTTGGCAGGAACACTGGTTTACCCAATCTTACTAGATTAGGAGAAGAAGAAAGGGTTGGAACATTGGAGGAAGGAGAAGAGAGTGCGATGCTGAGGAACGTGTTGACAGGCCTTCATAAAGCCAGAGAAATACACATCAGACAAGAATCTGAAGAAAAGATAAAAAGAGCACTCCGACAAAATGTGAGGGAACACCATATTGAGTTAGCGATACCGGGAGAAGAGGTTTATTATAAAAGAGAAGGAGAAAGAGAATGGAGAGGACCTGCAGAGGTTGTCGGCAGATTAGGAAAAACAGTGGTCGTGAAACACGGAGGAACTATTAGAGAAATTAATAGAGTACATATCACGAGACTAGGAAGATTACCCCACAGGGAGGATGAGGAAGAAGTAGGGGAGGAACAATCCAGCGGAAAAGGGAATATAGATGGAGGAGGGATGGGGCCTACAAGACAATACATAGAAGACGAATCAAGTAGTGAAGATGAAGGAGAAAATGTAGCAGAAGACCTACAGATTACAGAAGAAACAGAAGAGATCCCCATGATTCCCAAGAAAAAAGAAACTTTTAAACAAGGAAAAAGGTATATATGTGAGAAAAAAGATAATGGAGAAAAAAGAGTATTTCAAATAGTTAGTAGAGCTGGAAAAGCCACCAGTAAAAAGTATAATGAATGTTTCAACGTCATAGATGTTGGAGATGGTAGACCCCAGTGGATAGATTTCAAGGAGTATAAAAATATAAAGGAGGAGGTGGAAACAAGCCAGGAAAGAGAAAATATGGGCGGAGAGGAGATAGAAGATGGAGAGGATATAGAGGGATGGTACGGTAACTTTCCAGAAGCAGAAATAGAAGAAGCAAAAAGAGAGGAATTAACTAGTTGGAAGAAAAATGACGTTTATGAGGTGGTAGAGAATAAGGGACAAAAGGCACTCTCATTAAAATGGGTAATCGGACAAAAGATGAAAAATGGAAGAAGTAAAATATGGAAAGCTCGATTGGTGGTGAGAGGATACGAAGAAAAAGAGGGACTTTTTGCGACTGATGCCCCAACGTGTTCTGGTGAGATTATGAAATTTTGCATGACCATCATGTGTTTTTATGGATGGGAGTGTAGAACAATCGACATAAAGACGGCTTATCTCCAAGGGAAAAGAATTGAAAGAGATGTGTGGGTTAGGCCTCCTTTAGAAGACGAAACAAAAGGATGTATATGGAAACTAAGGAAAGCCGTTTACGGGTTGAAAGATGCTGCCAGAACGTGGTATGAGAGTGTAGTTACGATCCTAAAGGATTTGGGAGGTATCAGGAGTAAACTGGAACCTACGATGTTCTACTGGAGAGAAAAAGGGAAACTCACAGGTATAATGTGTACCCATGTCGACGATTTTTGCTACGGAGGGTCAGAAGAGTTTTATCGGTCAGTAATAAATCGATTAAAACATAGATTGAAAGTGGGAGGTGAAGAAGAGGGAGAATTCCGTTATATCGGAGTGGATGTAAAGGTGGATAAAGAAGGAATCCTCCTATCACAAACGGGGTATGTAAGGAACATAGAGATACCTGACAAGAAAGATTACAAAGGACACACTCTACTACAAGAAAGGGAATTGACGAAGTATAGATCCCTTATTGGAAAAATGAACTGGGCAAGCCAACACACTCGTCCAGATTTGGCCTACCCAGTGAGTCATATGAGCAGATACTGCAAAAGTGGGACTGCTGAGGATATGAGGAAACTCATAGGCATTATTGAGAAAAGTAAAAATGAAAATTGGGAGATACGGATTCAGAATCTCAAAGGAAATTTAAGGATTGTTGTCTATACGGACGCATCTATGAGAAAGGTGATCGATGAAGACCCGGGGAGTCTCCACTGTTTCTGAACTCTACCCCTGGTCGTGCTAAACTTCAAAGATCCAATATTTTGGAAATCAAAAAAATGGAGGAGAAAAGAAAAGCAAGATCTACGATGGAAGCGGAGACTCTTGGTTTAATCGAAGGGATGGAAGCCGGTATCCTCATCAACGCTTGGTGGGAGGAGATAATAGGGAAGGAACCACTTGGCATCTGGATATACTCTGACTCTAAGACCTTGGTGGACGGAATACATTCCACATCAAAAGTGAGCAATATGAGACTTCAGATAGATATCGCATACATAAAACAAGCTCTAGAAGAGGATCTGATTAAAGATGTTAGATGGGTGGAAGCAAAGAAACAATTGGCAGACCCACTGACAAAGGAGGGAGTGAAGATGGAGGGTTTGAGGAGACATGTGGAGGGAAGGAATTGAAGAAGTTGGAGAGGAGGTGGGAGGAGAGGAAAAAGGTATAAGTGTGTTAATATTTTATAGGATGAAAAAGGAGAAGAGGAGGAAGAAGAAGAATGGAAGCGTGCTGGGCCCATAACCCAGAGGTCCGTAGATCGGAACTACACTCGGCTACCAGACAATCAACACTCCAAGGAACACTTGAAGTTACCACCTCGTAGTGGTATTCCCCTTACTCCCTAGTTTCCCCTATTTTATCTGTTTGTGTTGTTTAATTTAAAGTTATATTATTTCTTTATAGGTTTATAAAAAGAGTTTAAAGTGAAAGACGAATGCCCTTTCTTTGAGGTTCTTAATAAAGTGATTAAAGGTTTAAATTTAGGACTTTGCGTGTGTGCGTATAACAAGGGACCAAACAAGTAGGATCCAGGGGGTTGCATGCAACAATCTTATAAGTGTTGCTCCTTGTGTGGTCTCTTTCAGAGACATAGACATTAAGTGTAAATAATTTTCTTTTAACGTAAACCTTCGAATAATCCCCTAAACCCCTCGCGTTTCTACATCCTATTT
>JABUQX010059067.1:55000-77500 GCA_015478945.1 Trachelipus rathkii | reverse complement strand
AAAATGTCTCCTGATTAATAAAATTATATTTATTTTCCCGTAGCTTTTATAGTTTTTTAGTTACATACATATGTCTTTCGGAATGCTGACCTATATATATATATATATATATATATATATATATATATATTGAAGTTATGCACGAAAACGCGAAAGCGTTCTCACGATAAATGCGAAAACGGTTAAACACCCATCTGAAACTGAACGAAGTACGAAAACTCCGGATCGTCCTAACCACTTCTTGAACTCACTTGACCTATGTTTCACCACTAGTCCTTCTCTCTATAAATACACCACCTTCGCTCCTATTGGTAAATCTGACCACAACCTTATATCTCTTAATTTTAATACTTTCTCTCCAACAGCTCCATCCTGCCCTGTGCGTTCTTTCTGGCACTTTGATCGGGCCGATTGGGGGGCTTTGCGCTGCTTCTACGCTAACTATAATTGGAATGACCGCTTTTCCTCTGGTGACGCTTCGGCTTCTGGGCCGACAATGTGGGAGCTGTAATCGTTGATGGATGAGCAGGTTCATTCCTTCTTCAACTAAATCTTTCTCTCCTCATAATCCATGGTTCGATCGTAATTGCTCTCTGGCCATTCAGGCTAGAGACAATGCGTATCGGGGGTGGAAAAATTCTCGTTCTCCTATCACTCGCTAATTTTCATTCAGCTAGAAATCGTTGCAGGGATACTTCGACGAAAAAGCGGCTTTCATCAAACGAAAGTGCGCTAACCCTCTTGGTTCTCTTACTGATAAATCTTTCTGGCCTCTTGCCAAAACATTCCAACAACTTCTGTAAATCTACCTTCCTCCTCTTATTCGACTGATGGTTCTGTTGCTAACTCTCCAACTGAAAAGGCCAATCTCTTTCGGCCTCCTATTTTCCTCTAACTCAACCCTGGACGATTCTGGCATTCCTCTTCCTCCTCCTTCTCTCTCAGGTGTCCTATGCCTTTGCCTGAGATTACATTTGATCGGGTGCATGGGCTCCCTGAAATCTATGAACGTTAGAAGGCGGGGTGGCCCGGATGGCATTCCTCCGAGTTTTGAGGGAGTGTGCTTCCGTGCTGGCCCCTCCTCTCGTTCAACTATATTCTCTATGCCTCAATACTAGCACTTTCCCTCAGTGTTGGAAGCGCGCATATGTCCAACCTATTCCGAAAAAAGGAAGCCGCTCTGATCCTTCTAACTATCGCCCTATAGCTCTAACTTGTATTCTATCTAAGATCTTTGAAACCCTTCTCAACTCTCATTTCTTAGACCATCTGGAATCTCATTCTTCCGATTTCCAGTACGGCTTTCGGCGCTCGAGGTCTACTGGTGATATACTTTCCCATTCAATGATTTATATTTTCCACCCTAGGAATTACGGGGGAGATCTTGCGTAGTGGCGCTGACATATCCAAAGCATTTGACCGGGTACGGCACGCGTCACTGTCTCCTTTTGGATTCTCCTTCTTGCTTACTTATGTCTAGCTTTCTTCAAATCGCTCAATATCGGCTGTTGTTGATGGGGCGACTTCTTCTTCCTCTTTTCTGTCAACAGTGGTGTTCCTCAGGGTTCTGTCTTATCTCCTACTTTATTCCTGCTTTTCATTAATGATCTTCTTGTCTGCACATCTAACTCTATCCACTCATATGCCGATGACTCGACCCTTCATTCTTCAACTCATTTCAATTCTGCTCCTTCTTTTACTTCCAGAATTGCCTCTCGTCTTAATCTTTCCGATTCTATTCTCGCTGATCTGGATAGAATTTCCTGGTGGGGTCGTTGCAACTTTGTGAAATTTAATTCTTTAAAACCCAACTTCTACAAATCTCCCTCTCTAAGACACCTTCTAACTTTCCTATCTCTTTCGACGGTTCTCTCGTCTCTCCTGTTGACAATATAAACATCCTTGGCCTTAACATAAACAAAAAAAAAAAAATGTCTTGGAAACCTCACATCACAATGGTTGCTAGGGCGGCCTCAAAGAAACTGGGAGTTCTGTTTAGACTGCGAGACTTTTTTCCCCTTCACAGTTACTCCAGTTATACAAGGGTCTCATCCGCCTTTGTATGGAGTAGTTCTCATATCTGGTGGGGCTCAGGTTTCACCCGGCTTGGGTAGGGTCGAGTCAAAGCCCAAAAGACTCGTAACTAACTGTTCTGTATTTTCTAGTTCACTTGACCCTCTATCTTTGCGGCGCGATGTTGGTGCTTTATCTCTTTTCTATAGGTACCGTAGCGGCAGGTGCTCGAGGGAGCTTTCCACTCGCGTGCCGCCTCCTTTAAGACGCCCTCGCAGCACAAGGGGTGCTGTGTCGGCACATGAGTTTTGTGTTGATGTTAGCAACTCCAGACTAGCTCCGCTGTGGTGCCTCCTTCTTTCCAGCCACCTCTGTTCTGTGGAATTCCTTCCATCTTCTATGTTTCCTATTCAAATTTAATCTCCCTCACTTTAAAAGCTCGCGTCTGTGCTCATCTGCGTCATTTCCGTTAGTTGAAATTTTGTTGAGTGAAACACCCCCTCCTGAATAGGGCTTTGCCCGTGAGCTGTGGTGATAACTGTAAAAAAAAAAAAAAAAAAAAACACACACACACAAAGACGAGAGAACACGCACACACACAAAGACGAGAGAACACGCACACACACACACACACACACACACACACACACACACACACACACCTACACACCTACACACCTACACACACACACACACACACACACACACACACACACATCCTTATATACACGAGTCCGAGCACTTAAAATACAAACACTCTGACTCTATATTTTATATTTTATCACCCTTGTATTCGTACAAAAATATATTTTTATAAGCTTTCTCTAACTAGCTAGTACTTTGGTTCAATTAATTCTATTTTTACTTTTATTTTCCTTATTAAAAATTTCTCTCTCTCTCTCTCTCTCTCTCTCTCTCTCTCTCTCTCTCTCTCTCTCATTATTTTGCCTTTTCCCTCATAAACTCGATATATTTTACTTAGCCATTCATAACAGAATATTTTATTAACTCTTCTTCTTCTTCTTTTTCTTCTTCTTCTTTTTTTCTTCTTCTTCTTCTTCTTTCTTTCTTTCTTTTAAATAATCCATTAGATTATTAGACGTACTTAATGAGCCCTTGTTTTCCGACTGATCAAATTCTTTCAAGTTGTTTTTTTTTATGCTGGAAAGGGAAGAATTTAATTGACTTTGAAGGCTATCTAACGATTGAAAAATTCAAACCGCTTATCAAGAAGTGTAGATGCAAATATTGGGATTGTGAAATGATTTACATACGTATGCAATAACACATAAGCACATACGCACACACATCTTTCTCGTACTTGCTATTGAAGTAGATGTACTTAATGATTTAGAAATTCAATTCCTCCACCTTTCAAACTTTTCAAACTACAACACAACACAACACAACTCGAACCTATAATATTGGTATTTATTTTCTTTTGAAGTTGTCAGCCCTTTCTGGAAGGCTTTCATTGATTCTCCTACTTAGAAAGGACCTATACCCATATGGTCGATATATATATATATATATATATATATATATATATATATATATATATATATATATATATATATATATATATATATATATATATATATATTATATATATATATATATATATATATATATATATATATATATATATATATATATATATATATATATATATATATATATAAACGTTTGCCACTACCTCCATATGAAACGGCTTATAAAGTGAACTGAGACACAGGTAGCCAGACATAATTAGATAGAGAGGCTGGCTGATTAACAGAGAGACAAACGAACGAATAGATAGATCAACGAACAGACAGACTGACTGAT
The DNA here is from genome assembly GCA_015478945.1 of Trachelipus rathkii. Classification (NCBI taxonomy): domain Eukaryota; kingdom Metazoa; phylum Arthropoda; class Malacostraca; order Isopoda; family Trachelipodidae; genus Trachelipus; species Trachelipus rathkii. The sequence continues at coordinate 73,660 of JABUQX010059067.1, read as the reverse complement.
AGACGAGGCGAGGTGCCTGAAGAAGGTATTAGATCATGCGTCCAAATGAAAGTATTAACAACTCTGATTGTAACCTGCATGATGGCAAAGCATTCTAACATACTGTGAACAGTGAACATGACTTTCCCCAACCATGGCTGCGGAGCCGGAGTTGGAGCCGGCAATATATTTACCGGCTCCGCAGCCCTGCCCCAACCTTCGATGCAGTTTCTCCCAACCTTTGATTATATTTTTTGAAAAGAACTAAACAAGATTACGGAGCAACGTCTTTACAGTATCGGAAATAAAATGAATCAAAACCTATCTTGCGTGATGTGAGAACGCTCACTAGGAATGACTGCTGAACTGGACAAGCTGTGATAGTTCAAAACTGGACTATTTAAAAGAAGATATAGGAAATTTAATCAGCAAGAATGCTTCATTTACATATTTTAGGCATAGGAAATTTAATCAGCAAGAATGCTTTATTTACACATTTTAGGCAAACTGGAAAATATCTGGGAGCGTATAAAGTTCTGGGTGCTTCAGGAAGGAAACACGGATTGCAGTAATAAAATTATTAATGAGTCATTTAAAGAAAATAGTAATAAAAAAAAAGCCTAATGAATTCACAATATTATTACTTTAAACTTCTGAATATTCTACTGTAATAAAAAATAAAACAAAAACAAATAAATTAAAAATGGTTAAAACAAAGAAAGAAAAACAAAATATTGATATATTAAGTCATATTTATAAACCTAAAAAAAATGAAGATTAGAAAAGGGGAAAAAATGTTGGCGAAAAAAAGCAATTTTATGTCTGGGATTTTAAACCGAAGCAAACCCAATTTATTAAATGGAATTAAGAAAGAGACTGGGCAGGATTTTCTTCTTCTTCTTCTTCTTCTTCTTCTTCTTCTTCTTCTTCTTCTTCTTCTTCTTCTTCTTCTTCTTCTTTCTTTTTCTCTTCTTTCTTTTAATCTCTTACTCGATCTATTTGTTACTCACACATGAACAAGCGCACACTTCTCATATACACACCCATACATGCGCGCTCGTACACACACACACAAACCCCCATTTACACACACACAACACCACACACACACACACACACACCCCCCCCCCCAACCACCACCACCACCAACAACCACCACACCACAACAACACACCACCACAACCACACCCACCAACCATATATAATATATATATATATTATAATAATATATATAATATATATTTTATCTACATTATAATATATATATATATATTAGTGATGGAACCCGGATGTCAAAATTTGGGGGACTGTTGCGGATGCGGATTGCGGGATGCGGATCGTAAAAAGCATGAGAATTTGGGATGCGATGCGGATGCGGATTTAAAAGTAGAGGGGAGATTGCGGATGCGGATGTGGGATCGGAATGCGGGATGCGGATGTTTACTCTTTGAAGTGTGGAATTAAAATTAATATATATATATATATTACCTAGTTATAGTTGCTAGTTGTATAGGTATATATATTACATAATATTCATTATCTGTATTATAATATTATATAATATTAAAATATATATAATATATATTTTACAGCTTCACCCCCACCACTCCACGGGCAGGAGGGGCCCCCTATTAGCCCTAAAACATCGCTAAGCGCAAATTTTAACCGGCAGATTGAGCCCACAAGGTAACGGCAGGCTTTAACAGTGAGGCAGGATTAAATTCAAAGGGCATTAAAAACCACAGAAGGATGGTTATAGAGAATTACTCATTACATATTTTTCAGAAAAAGGCATTGCCACGTACTCATCTTTACAATTTTTCTGAAATATTCTACCCAAAAACCTCAATGAATGGGATAGTTAGCTTTGTGCTACGAGGGGGCTTTCGGTAACAAAAAGGTGGGTGGTTATGCCGAAGTGGTAAGTTCCCTCGAACGCATGCCGCTGCGTGGGTAACCTTAATAGAAAAGAGAAAAGTACCAACCATCGCCGCCTTCCAAAAAACAAGAGGTTCAAGTGAACCTGCGAAATACAGAACAAGTTTATAAGCCTTTTGGCTTTTGACTCGGACCTATCCAAAAGCCGGGTGAAACCAAAGCCCCCTCCAGATATGAGAAAACAAGTAACTTCCATAACAAGGCGGATGACGGAGGGCCCCTTATATAGCTGAGAACTGAGAAGAGGAAAAAAAAGGTCTTCCCAGCTTTCTAAACAGAACTCCCCAGGTTCTTTGAGGGGGCCCCCGCCTAGGCAACCGTTGCTGATGGAGGTTTCGCAAGACATTTTTTTTGTTTATGTTTAAGGCCAAGGATGTGTTTATATTGTCAACAGGAAGAGACGAGAGAACCGTCGAAAAAGGTATAGGGAAAGTTAGAAGTGTTTTAGAGAGGGAGATTGTAGAACTTGGGTTTTTAAAGAATTGAATTTTCAACAAAAGGTTTCAGACGACCCCCAACCCCGGGAAAATCTGTTTTCAGATCAGCGAGAATAGATATCGGAAAGGTTAAGACAGGAGGCGATTTCTTAGAAGTAAAAAGAAGGAGCAGGAATGAAATGAGTTGAAGGAGTGAGGGTCGAGTCATCGGCATATGGAAGTGGATAGAGTTAGATGTTGCAGGTATGAAAGAAAGATCATTAATGAAAAAAAAGTAAGAATAAAAGTTGGAGATAAAAGACCCGAAACCCTTTGAGGAACACCCACTATTGACAGAAAGAAAGAAGGAAGTCGGCTCCATCAAAAATAACACTTTGATGAAAATATTGAAAGCGACTTAAAGAAAAGGCTAGACAAAAGTAAGCCGAAAGAGGGAAGAGGAACCCAAAGGGAGGGGAGGCTTGGAGGAGCAGTGACACGTGGCCCATAACCGGTCCAAATGCTTTGGAATGTCAAACGTCACCACGCAAGGATCCCCATAGTCCTAAGAGGCGGAAAAACCAATAAAATCGGTTAAATAGCGAAAAACGATATGCGGCGTCAGTTAGGAACACCTTGAACGCCCGAAAAGGGGCCCGTTACTGGCGATCGCGAAAAGGAAGAGAAGTGAGATTCCCAGATGGTCGAAGAAGTGAGAGTTGAGATGAGAAGGGTTTCAAAATCTTAGATAGAATACAAGTTTGAGAGCTATAGGGGCGATAGTTAGAAGCAGAGGGATCAGAGCGGCTTCTTTTCGGAAAATAGGTTGGACCATGTGCGTGCTTCCACCAGCACGGGAAAGCCCCCAGCAACCTCAATCAAAAACCTCGGGGAGGAATTGCCGTCCGGGCCACAAGCCTTCCTCAACTTTCATTTAGGAAAAATTCTCATTTTTGAGCCCATGACCCCGGATCAAATGTCTGAATTCCCTCAGGCAAAAACATAGTGCATTTGAGTTGAAAGAAGGAGGAGAGGAGGAAAGCGCAGAAAATTCGGTCCAGGGTTTGAGTTAGAGAGGAATAGGAGGGCCGAAGAGGGAATTGGCGCCTTTCAGGTGGGAGAGGTTACAAATAGAGCATTCAGATCCGAATAGATGAGGAAAATATTGTGACTTTACAAAGAAAAAGGTTGTAGAGATGTTTTTGGCAAAGAGGTCAGAAAGGATAAAGAGGGGTTTCGAAAGTTACAGCCTGTACAATTTGATGAAAGGCCAAAGGGCTTTGGCTCGCGTCGGAAGAGTATCCTTTGCAACGATTTATATATATATATATAAATAATAATAATATATATAAAAATAATATATATATAAATATATATATTAATTAATATATATATATATAATATATATATATATATAATAATATATATATAATAAATATTTATATATACATAAACCAAATAAATTATATTTAATATATATTATAATAATATATAAATATTTATTATATATTATTATAATTAATAAAATAAATATATATATATAGTATATATATATATAAATATATATATATAATATATATTTAGCAGAAATCGAAATTAAAAATTACAACCATTATTACCCATAAACCCCCATGATAAAGATGCCAAAAATAATATTATTTATAAATGCAGTATTTAAATTTTTCAAATGTATGGTAAAAAAATTATTTCACCATTCCTAATTTTATCACAAAAAAGAGAGATGGGAATGCGGGAATGCGGGAATGAGGGAAGAGGGTAAAAATTTGACTGCTTGCGGATGCGGATGGGGATGTCATGTTTTTATTCACTAATATATATATTTATTATATAGTAATATATATATATAATATATTTATAATTATATTATATAATATATATATATATATATATATAGATATATAGTAATAATATATGAATATATATATATATATATTATATAATAATTATTTTATATTTATATATATATAACAATATATATAATATATAATATATAATTCTTATAATTATAATATGAATGCGTTGTATTTGCTTTTTTTTTCATATATTGTTTGATATGTTACTAACAATAAATTTTAGTGTTGATCAAGATCAGAATAAAAAAGAAATAAAATATTTAATAATAAGATAAAACGTATCTAATGCTTAATATAATTCTACTTTTGTAAGGGCATCGTACGGTTTGTCAGCTGACACGGGGGGCGTGAATAAACGACGAAGCTCCTGTAATTATTTTCTTGAAATGCCAAAAATCTTATTTAGAAAACTTAAACAAGAGAAAACAGGAGAAAAAAATTTACCGCAAAGTATAGATCCCATCCTTAGGCGTTAGTATAGGGTTTAAACTTCCATCGTCGATCCCATTATAGTTAGGGTATAAGTTAAACTTCATCGTCGATTCAATAGATAGGTTTTGGCAGTTTGTACCTTTCAACCTTCAGGCTATGAGATCTTAAAATTTAAGGAAAATATTCAAATTACATGAAAAATAAATGCTCATATTAAGTAATATTTCTTAAATACAAATGTTCTTATAGATAAGAAAGATAAATTCTTTCACGTTTTACCCACTAAAAAAAAACTTTTTTTTATGTTTATTACAAATTACAGATTTTTTCCAACTTTATTTCAATTTTGAAATTATTTAATTAATATTCTGTCTTATTATTAGTTGAATTTATTGTAATATTATTTTACTAACAGAGACCTTAAAAAGAAAAAAATTGCATTAGACAGCAAATAATCTTAACCGGGATCCATAATAACTGCCAGAAAAAACAATCGGTCCTTATCATAATAAATAAAATATATATATAAATGATACATATAGCAAGAAGATATATATCACCTATTTATAGATAAATAAATATAAATATAATATATATATATATATATATATAATATATATAATATATATATATATTATTATATATATATATAATATACTGTATATAAAATAGATATATAATATATTTATATATATATATATATTATATATAATATATTATATATATATATAATATATATATATAAATATATAATTGATATATATAAATAATATATATATTATATATATATATATTAGTAAAGCTTGGATTATTTGTCTTTTTTCATACCCATTCAAAACCCGGTTGGTCTTTGTAAACTTCTTTCTTTTATTATGGTTTTTTACCAATTTCATAAAAACTTCACTTGCATTAAAAAGAAATATGGGATGATTTCCTTCCTGTTTCCCGGCCATATTTTCACTTTTACTATTTAACTCCAACATCTTAAAAGATGTTTTGCACCGTTATACTATCCTTCAAGCCACCCACACGACAAAGGGACGGCGGAGGGGACCACACACACACCCACACAAACCACACACCACACACCACAACACCAACAAACACCCACACACACACACACACCACCCACACACACCACCACCACACACAGCACAACCACCCACCACACAACCACACAGCAACCATCCTTGATATTAAAACGAGTGCAAGCACTTCAAAAAACAACAAAACCCACTCTGTTCTTACTGTTTTTATATGTTTAGATCACCCCCTTGTATTCGCACAAAAAATATTTATTATGAAGGCTTTCTCAAACTAGCTAAGTATTTTTCATTTTTGGTTCGAAGTTGCTATTTTTACTTTTATTTTCCTTATTATTATCAACCCCGTCCTCTTCTCTCTCTCTCTCTCTCTCTCTCTCTCTCCGGTCTCCCTCTCTCCTCCTTCTCTTCTCGTCTCCTCTCTCTCTCTTCTTCTTCTGCCTCTCTTCTTTTTCTCTCTCTCAATATTTTGCCTTTTCCCTCATAAACTCGATATATTTTGCTTAGCCATTCATACAAGAACAATTTTAGTTAAACTTGTCTATTTTTCTTTCTTCTTCTTCTCTTCCTCCTTTCTTTCTTCTTCCTTCTTCTTCTTCTTCTTTCTTTCTTCTCTTTTCCTTACAAGACTTCTTTTAAAATACTCCATTAGATATCTATCTTTTCCTTTTTTTTATGTTGTTTTCCAATAAAAGTCCCTGAGGAGAAAGGGAAATTAAAGCTTAGGTTTGAAAAGTTAATTAAGAAGAGGTTTACTTAATCAAGGCCATTTGTTTTTCCGGGACTATAATTACAATTGCCCTGTTCAAAGTGATATGTTCGCAGTAAGTAGTGTCAGGAATCTGTCATTCTATGATTGCTGGTGAAAGTCGGACGTTATGCTAATGAGAGGGTAAGTCTTACATATTATAGTGATGATCGGTTACAATAGGCGTAGACTCGTGTTCTAATTGACTTGCCTTTCGAGCTTATCTTATACGCATTGTTATCTGACTGGACCTGCAATTGTCAGTAATTCAAAATTTCGCGTTATTCAAGAATTGGTTAGTGAAATCTCTCGTCGAGCAGATTTATCTGTCCTGGACTGGCCCACTCTCGTATAGTGGGGACCGCCCCGTTGTGCTGACGATATGTGCCTCTATCTACGAATCGACGGAGAGCAAATGAATTCATACTATGAAAAGTTCAATCTAGGAAGAGAGCCTTCGGCATAGAGATAATACCGTACTGATATCAGGTGGAGTCGTGCATTAATGAATAAAAGAATACAGAGGTATAAATTTATTAAAAAATATTTCAATTCTTATTAAAACATTTAGAGGAAATAAAGACTCACTTTTGAACCCTTCAGCAGCTTCGGTTAATATCAGCTGCATCTGATTATCGTTTTTGCACAAATAAGCTTACTTCTGGCAGACCAACTTTTGGTATTGGTCTTGGGACGAAGGCGGCGGGACCCATTGTAGTTTAATACTTTAAGTTTGATTTTATAGAATATATATTAGCCTAAATTCTCCTTTACTCAACATGGTTAGTGTGCTCAAAAATAACCTGTTGTCCCAATAAGTCATTATACCATATACCACATAATATACCAATACATAATATAACACAACTAATATAACAATACAAACAACCTGAATACACAGAAAGCATTCCTAAATAAATGCGCTCGCGCATCTACACAACTACACAAATACTAAGGGGGGACAATCAATAATAAAACCCACATATATATAAACACATAAATACTACCCAATATCAAACTCAACATAAATAACAGCATAATTACAACTCACAAAAATACTAAACAGAAAATCAACTCAAAACAACAAACAAACCTAACATTCAACACCAAAAAACCCAATCCACAATAAACACATAACTCACAATAACTATTCAAATCCATTTCAATTTAAATATTGGGTATTTAATTAATTTTCTTTTTGAATAGGGGGTTCAGCCCTTTTACTGGAAGGGTGATTTTATTTACATATGAGTTCTCCTGATACTTTACATATATAATAAGTGGGAACTACTATACCCATTATTATAGGTCGTAATTATTATATAATATATATATATTATATATAATATAATAATATTAATATAATATATAATTATATTATATTATATTATTAATAATATTTTATATATAATATCAGTGGGCTGGGGTCACTTATTAACGTTGAACCTGAGGTTTATGCAAGTTTCGCTTGTATGCTAACTAACTACAACGTTATACAGACTGGCTTGCATTATTATTTGCTTTATCCTTTATTTACCAGAGTATATCTTGTTATATTGTTACTTAATAATAAGTTGTATTTGTAGGTTTTGTAAAAAAAAATACGATGTTTGATCATATGCTTAATTGGATAAATGTAAAAAAAACTACAATTTTTATGTTATTGTATATTCAAAGTAACCAACATAAAGGTTTCCAAAACTTTTTGTACAAAACGCATTACTGTTTATTTACTGTAATCAACGCTTTATTAAGGGTCAAGAGAGTGTTTAATTATGCTGATATAAATTATACAATATAGCGCTTAGAGATTTGACTTTTTATATTACGAATGTTGTTTTGACTGACTTTTAAAGTTTTGAAAAGTTTATATTAGGAAAAATTGTTGGTTTTACGAAAACATTTTGAAAATAGTTTTGTACTCTTAAAGTCTGTTTCCATAAATTTTTTGAAGTTGCGTAACACTATAACTATAAGATTAAAAAAACTCATTATTTCTGTTAAACTTCATATATATAAGTTCTATGTACAATATTTATTTTATAGTAAAAATAATTGTTATAGTTAGATTATTCTTTTAAATTAATTCGTTATTTATATATTGATTTAGATATATTAAATTATGCGAACTATTAAATGATGATGTTTTTGGTAGTAAATTCTCAGATGAAAAGTAGCTGTTACCAGTAAGAGGATTATATAAAATATTAAATTACGTGTAGTTTTTATGAATTAAGAATAAACCGGGAATAAATTATGATATATATATTGAAAGAAAATTGAAAATTTAGTGAAACAATCCATTCATTATATTAATTAAAATTTAGGATAATTGGAGATATATGTTTTAAAATAAGGTAAACTAATTATAAGAGCAAAAAAATATAAAAATTTTATTGTAACCTTTTGAAATTTGCAATTTAGGTTTACATATTATATAAATATTAATTTAATATAGTATATAGTTATAATTAATAATTAATATATATTATATATATATATATAATATATATATATATATTATATATATATAATATTATATATAGTAAATATATAAATATATTTATAATAATTATTAATATATATATATATAGGATGTCAAAATAAGATAACAAATTAGATATATATTTCCTGAAATAAGAAATAATAAATTAATGATAGGTAATAATAATAATGAAAACTAAATTAAATAAAATATAAAGTTAAGTTTTGTTCTCTTGTTTAAATAAAAGTTTATTTAATTGGAGAAAAATAGTATAATTATTGAACTAATTAGTGATGTTCTTTAGACTAAAGGGTTAGTAATTATGAGTCTAATATGGAAGTAAACTTATCTAGATAGTTCGTGGGAACCCATTAAATATTATTCTATTTTTTAACTATATATTAAATCGATTAAGTATATAGGTATTCTACTTATTAAGTGATGGTTAATTTATTATTTTAATGTGTAAAATTATTCGTTATTGATATGTTATAAAAAATTAAAAAGTGTAAATACATTTGAAAAGGTGTGATCAAAAAATTGGCTTTTTCTATCTTATGTTATTGTTTTGATAGAAAATGGGTCAATTTTTTAAGATAAGAAGGAGAGTGATCTCAAATAGTAATTGCGAAGGGGGACGAATAGCATAAAGCAAGCACTTGCAGGAAATATCGCGACTATTTGGGGTAATTAAAATGAAACCTACTATTTGTGAATAATGTAATTAGTTTCTCTAAGAGCCATAGTAACCTACTCTTTTTTTTAGTCTTTTGCTTGTTTGTGTGTGCGATATAATAATCTTCCGATTTACAATGTGTGTTTGATAGGACAAACAATAGTGCACGATTACATAAATACAGAAAAATTTATTTTGGGTGTCTAGTGTTCTCATTTAAAATTTTATTATGACGTATACAAAGTATCCTTATTTTAGAACGTATTAAAAAGGTGGAGAGAAATTGAGTGAAGAGCAGTTTTTCAGTGGAACACGAGAGGCGGTTTTTAATGAAATGAAATCGTTTCTTAAGAATTTATGGTGTCGATGAGAGAAGATATATATATTGCGAGCAATACTCACTGGTACTTAAAAGCTATTCGATCATAGACCTCAAGTTCATTTGACGATTCGTTTTATATTGATCATATGTTTGGATTTAAAAACAAAATTACTACAAATTTACTCATTTCCTAAAGGTAAGTAACATCCGCGTGTTAAAAAGTTTACCGTATGATTAAAGAAATCTTTTTTAACAAGTCATAATTCGTGAGATTTATTATTTTGAATCCCTAAAAACAAAAAACAAAAAAAAGGTTTTAATTAGTTACAATGCAGCATGGCAAAAGGAAGAAATTTAAAACTTTCCTTCGTTTACTTTCCTCTCCTATATACAAAAAGTAGGTCTATTAATACATCCTATACAAATATTCGTAAAAAGAAATGAGTGATAGCAAAGTTAAATTTAAAAATGTGATAAAAGGGGCAAGTGGCCAATTTGCATTGTGGGTAATTATAATTACAGGAATAACTGAGATTTTCGTTTAATTAAAATTGGAATAATCTGCAAGTGAAAAATCGGTATAAGAAGAAAGAGAGAGAGGGAATGGCGGGGAAGGAGGACGAGGGGCAATCTGGTGGAAATTTTAGGGAAGAGTGGATTTAGGAAAATAAATGTAAAAGAATGTTGGATAATATAGGGCTTTGTAGGAACGCAGGAGAGAAGAACGAAAACGGAGATAGAAAAGAGAGGAGAAGAAGGAGGAGAGAGAGAAAGAAGGGGGTTCTAGGAAGAAAAAACTTTAAAGAGAGAGAGAGAGAGATGAAGAGATAGTACGAAGATAGATGAAGATATATAGATTGAGAGAGAGAGAGATATACTATCTTATAGATATATAATATAGATAATAAGAGAGAGATAGAGAGATAGAAGATATATAGCTATATATATATATATAGTATAGATATATAACTTATTATATATTACTATATATAATACAAATAAATAGATTAGAGATGAGAGAGAGATATATAATCTAATTAATGTTTTGCTTCTCATGCTAAGAGAAATTTTAAATAATTCTTGCCAAAATTTGATAAACAATTAAATTGAAAAAAATGAAATGCGTTATGGCTGGCAATTCCTTTGGACTTATGAGAAACATTTATTCTAAAGGCATTGTAATAAATAATTTATGTTATTTAATAAAATCCACCCAAAAAAAAACTCAAGGTTGGATACGAAGTAAAAGTCAAGTCAAGTTCAATAATGACAATATCCAATATAATAATAAAAATAAAGAAAAGAAATAGGAGTAATAAACTAGCATTAAAGTAAAGAAGGCCAATAGGTAAAAAATAAAAAATCTAATATAATTATAGTTAAGTTAACAAAATTTTCGAATTTTACACTGAATTATTGTGAAACATGAAAGTAATTTTTTATTATTAAAATGAGAAAAATTTAGGATTATAAAGAAAAAAAATTATTAAAATAAATAACGATAGAGAAATAATGAAAATAGAAAATAGATAAGGAATGAAGAAAAGGGATTGCATGTGAGATTTTAGATGATAGTAATTAGATAGATAGATTGATAGATGATAGATGATAGATGAATAGAAAGATAAGAATAGAATAGTAGAATAGAATAAATGTGGTTAGATTTAGAGATAGATAGATAGAAGATGTATAGATTAGTTTATTATGAATAGATAGGATAGAATAGGATAGCTATGAATAGTTAAGAAATAAGAATAAGATAAATTATGTATATTAAAAATAAATTATATAATATATAAGTAGATAGATAGATTAGAATAGATAAATAATGATATAATTAATGCTTAGATATAGATTAGAAATAGATTAAGATAGAGTTAGAGATAGTAATAGATAATAGTAGATTATAGTTATAATAGATATAGTTAATAGATAGATTAAGAAGAATATAGATTTAAGATAGATAGAATAGTAATAGATAGATAGAGTTAGAATAGGTAGAGACTAGATAGAAGATAGATAGTTATATAATGATAGGATAGATATTGATTAAGATAGTATAGAAATTTATATTAACGTAATATAATTAAGATTAGATAAAGATATGGTATATTAAGAAAAATATAGTGATATTTAGGTAGATAAGATAGATAGATAGATTAAGATTTCATATGCTTAATAATAGGAATAGAATAGATAGGATAGATAGAAATAGATAGATAAGATATATAGAATATAATAGATATGAATATGAATATGGAATAGATTACAAATTATAAGGACACGGCTACACACTATTGATTAAACAGGCAAATTAATATTTATATATATGTTAATATTTTTATATTCATAAAAAGTTTTTATTCAAAGCGATTCTTTCCGAATTAAACGTTCATAAAACGGACTTAAATTTTTATTTATTTTATATTATAGTGAGAATTGTTTGTTTCCATGAAATATAAAAATATTTCACGTAAGTCGAATAAATCTCTTAGCATTATTGATATTAAGCTGCTTTAATTAGGGAACCTAAAGAAGACTTATAATTAGAACTCATTTTGAGATATATAAAATATATTAAATGCTCTTTATTAAAATAAACAAAAGCTAAACAAATGTACATCCTCTTTTTTCCTCCTTTAAGAATCAATTGAAAAGTAATTTATTTTCATATGTTTCATTATTTTAAAGATTAATACAACTTACGACAATTTCGTCCTTTAATTTTCTAAATTCGGTTGGATAGTGTTATTGGTGAGGAAATGTAGATTTCACATACTATTGCACGTTATTAATGGTGTTTTTCATATAGATATGACAGGCTATTTTACTTTTTATTATTATTATTAATTTATTATTATTATTGATTGTAATTAGATTTTAGTATATATATATTATGTAATTTTATTATATTTATATTATTATTATTATTTTTATATTATTATTTAATTCTATATATTTATTAATGATTTTATTAATTGTAATTATATTTAATTATTATTGATTTTCTATATATTATTATTTTAATATATATAATTTATTAATTATTATTATTTATTAATTAGTTATGTATAATTATTTTAGTTATATTCTTTTGATTTAGTGGTTAACAATTTGATTCTCTATTATCTATATATTTATTTTATTATTTCTATCTACTCAGTTTATTCAAACTTTAATTATATTATTTCTCTATTATCTCTTTGATGTCATTCTATTAATTATTATTATTATTTTAAATTATTTTTTTAATCGTAATATTTTACTATTTTATTATTTATTTCTCCTTATTCTCTGTACTCCTCATTATGAGGGTATTTGATTTTTATTTGTAATTGTAATTATTAATGGCAGTATTATTTTTTAGGTTTATTAAATATGTGGATTTTTTATTATTTATCTCCATGTAATAATATCTCCTTATGTGCTTTTTTCACTCTCTCTCTCTCGATAATATATATATTATTATTATGTAAATTGATTATTACTATTATGTTATTGTTATTATTTAATTATTATGTGGGTAAAACCGCTCTGTTCCTTCTCATATAATCTTTATGAACTGCTGAGCTCCTTTATAATATAAGTAGCTGATAATATAAATCTTTGTTAATTTCTTTCTGACTAAGATTCTTTTTTATATTAGAATAAAACTACTCATTATATATCATTCTTAACCTACTTTTATATTCTAATTTCTTCCGTTAGATTTGGATGTTTAATGGAGAGAATCCTAAATTGTACTTTTTGACCAGGTTTATAGAGATATTTATCTGTTTGAATGTTACACTTTCTATTTTTATTTATACCGATCCTGTACCTCATAAGGTAACTCAGGGGCTTGCCAGGTAGGCGCTCGAAGGTTGTTTCTACTTACTTTGATGGCCTATAATCACATGAATTTGAGAGAGCTCCTACTCTTTAGTGGCTAGACAGCAACTCGCTCCTACACAAGTCAAAGAGCAGTATTTATGGGTTTTTTGGTGGCACTCTGTTATGCTCCTGCGCCCCCGGGTCTGACACATAGGGTGTGGAGAGAAAGATATGAGAATGTGAGTTCTCTTGTGCGTTTATGTGTTCTCTATCTTTCTTGTGAAAACTCCAGACGAGCGCTGAACTTGTGTCGTCGTAGTTAGTAGTACGGCTTATACTCCTCGTTAGTGCTAATATATATATATTATAATATATACTTTCGGATAAAATAGGCATATTTAACGGGTATATATATATTAGTAGTGCTCTATAGACGCGTCCCTACTGCCCTTCTACGAGCCTTTCCTACTCACTTCCTATATTTACGGGCTTACTTCGCGTATCCTTCTTTGTTTTTAAGCTCACTTGAGGTGTTGTCCGACTCTTAGGTTGTGTGCGTCTTATATATGTCGCTCGTCTCTGTCATAGAACAGAGAGAGTCTATTGCCGGCGTCCTTCTGCAACCTCTGTGATACTAGTACGAGTATTATTATTTTTAGCGGGCTTGTTGATGTATTGTGGTAGAATATATTTGGTAATGATATAGTAGTACTCAGGAGTAGCAATTGTGGTTACATATATACATTATAGATCTGTCCTCTCGTATACTATCATGACACTCTATCGCTCGTGGTATGTGCGTTGCTGGTCTACGTCGAAAGATCCCTCTCTCGTGCCCTGTATAGGGTCCCAACTGTGTACCAGAGCCTTTTTCGTTGGGGCTGGACCCACCTGGACAGGGGCTTTTTGGCTGTTATGTTGTCCTTAGCCGACGGGGTCGTTCTTGCGGATACACTGGTGTGATATTAGGTGTTAGTCTCTCGTGCCCAGTTTTAGGTGAGCGTGATGATGACGTTTCTCAATAATATTATTTATAATTTATTAGTGATAACTTTTTTATGCCCGTAACCTGCTGTGACCTTTATGTGTGTGTCGGTATAACTTCACTATACTCGATATATATATGGTGGCCTATTGCTACATCCAATAAGCGCTCTATTTACCATTATCCTGTGACTTATACACCCATGCTGCGCCGTATGATCTAGTTTATATATAATTTTAGTACCTCGATGACTCTCACATAAACTCTGAGTTTTCTCTCGACTTGTATCCTCCCCGTCTCGCCTAATCATTTATCCCCAGAAAGTTCACATCGTGCATTGTCTCAATATATAGTTTATCTATTGTCCGTGTCTCTACAGCTAATAACTTAAGTCAATCTTATTTAATTTTTCTTATCTAGATAATTTGATAGCCTATTAACATTCGTTTATAACTGCTCGAGTGATATCAGTATATCAACTGCATCGCTCTCCTCTCTCAACTGCTCTCGCCGAGATATATCTCGTGCAAGACCACCTCACGCTCGCGTGTGCTGTAATATGGCATAATATCTCTCTCTTCTCCAATGTGAGGTACGTACCTTATAGTACCTGGATATTATAATAGTGAATATATATGAATGTCAATTTCTCCTCGCGTATTATTATTTAGTGTGTCTGATAGATATAAGGTTTTACGGTTTTTATTATAAACTACTCAATTCTTGTGAATTATAAACTATTTTGTTATTGCAAGTCTTTATAAATTCATAGTAAACGTAACAAAATGAGTCTGCATCTAATATAAACTAATTCTCTAAATATTAATTCAAAAATAAATAAATATATAATTATTCCCCTAGTCTTGATCTAAATAGTACCACCGTGGTTTTACTTAAGCCTATTTCCTTATTCATTCATAATTTATAAACTCTCTCTAGTTAATCTGTGTCAAACTATATAATTATACCCCCTGCAAGAAAATTATACATACAATAATAAAAAAATCGAACATAATTTTGGAACTCCAAGTGATAGAACAAAACCATTTGCGCTATGCGCAAAACATATTAATTATGGGTTATTAACAACATGATTCCTAGAATTATTTCATTAACAACATATCTTTACGAAAACAATTATGAATATATTTAAAGAAGAGAACAGAACATACGACCACGACTTCGAATCAACATTTTGCCACCACAAAGTGGAAATTTGTGAAATAGCTGCGGAGTTGGCAGAAATTAATTATGAAAGAGGAACAAAAAGTTTTCCTTGTTTTATTTTCTCTTTTCTAAAAAAAGGGGAGCTCAAAGTCTAAGGATTAAATACCATCCTCCTAATCAAGATGAGTTCTATTAGGGCTGTGAGTGATAAAGAAGAACTTTTTTATTTTGCCATATTTACTTCTAATTTTGCAATCCCATAGCTAATTAAAAAAACAGAGGGCCTTGGTTTATTGGAATGTTAAATTAATACTAGCAATGTTCAAATGTGGGTCTATTCAGGTCATTATTTATAACTATGAGTTAGGAAAATTTGTTTAACAAATAATTAAAGTGGGACAGACTGGGATTACAACTCCCAATTTCCTCCTGTTAAAGTCTGCACTGAGAAAACACAGGCAATCCTCTCAAGGTGGGGTTTTATTGGGCTTGGACGGACTGAATGACGGTAGGCTGGAGGTGGAGAACTTGGATTATAAAAATCTCTTTTCCTGAAAAACAATAATAATAATAATAATAATAATAATAATAATAATAATAATAATAATAATAATAATAATAATAATAATAATAATAATAATAATAATAATAATAATAATAATAATAATAATAATAATAATAATAATAATAATAATAATATGTATTATAATAATAATAATAATAATAATAATAATAATAATAATAATAATAATAATAATAAGTACCCATCAGACCTCGAAGGTTTTGATCTTGACGACCTTCTAACTTTCAACAGAGTGGCCTTGGATGTATGGGTACATGGAATGTCAGAGGAATAAATGTTGAGGAGAAGGAGAGGTGATGGATGTATTTAGAAAGAGTAAATTTGATTTGCTCGCTGTGACTGAAACAAAGATGAAAGAAAGGAAAAGGTGAAATTAAGTGGTGTGATGTGAAATGTGTGCGTGCTGGTGTGGAAGAGAATGAGAGAGGGAGAGAAGGAGTTGCAATTTTGATGAGTGACCTGTGGTACAAAGCTATGGTAGACTTTGTGTGTGTGAGTCCTAGAATTCTAATGGTTAAATTTAAGTTTGAAAAGGTCAAGGTATGTGTGGTTGTGACGTATGGTCCATCTGAGGGAAACGTTGAAGAGAGTACGATTTTTGGGGATTCTGTGAATGATGTTTGGATGGGTGAGTAGGAGCTTCAGATTGATAGTTTTGGGGGACCTGAATGGATGGATAGGTGATCAAAAAAGGGATGGTATAACAGGTGGTTTTGGGGTGGCGGGAGAAAATGAGAATGGTAGGAAGGTGATTGATTTCTGTGAAGAGAGAGGTATGTGTGTAAGTAATACTTTCTTTAAACACAAGAGTATCCATAAGTATACTAGAGTTGATGTAGGTAGAGATGGTATCGAAGTGAAAAGTATGATTGATTTAGTGTTGGTGAAGAAGGAGATGTTGAAGTATGTGTTGGATGTTAAATCAGTGAGGAGTTTAGGAATGGGATTATCGGATCATTATGTTGTTCTATGTAAAATTAAGTTAGTGGGGGCTTGGATGGAGAGAAAGGTGATACGAAAGGAAGTAGGTAAAATTAAGAGTGAGAAGTTAAGTGAGCAAGATAATAAGGATAAGTATGTAAGAGCGCTCGCTAGTAAAACGGTTGAATGTGAACAAGTTGATACTGAACAAATCTGGGGGCAAATGAAGGAAGCAATTGTTAGTAGTGCAAAGGAAGTGTGTGGATGTGCTAAAGTAGGAAGTAAGAATGTTAACAGCGAATGGTGGAATGAAGAGGTGATGGAAGCGGTTAAGAAACATAGTTGAATGTACTAAAAGCAAATGATGAAATTTCATTAAAAAGAAAGATGCTTGGAATTATATAGGAGGAAAAAGAAATACTAAAAGGTGCATACGTAGGAGAAAACAAGAGGTAAATGAACAGTTTGGAAGGAGGATGAATGAGGACATACAAGGGAATAGGAACCTCTTCTGGAAGGAAGCGCGAAAGGTTAAGAATGAGAATAAGGGGAATCTGCTTAGAATAATGAATAGGGATGGTGCTTTTGTAACTGATGAAATGGTGAGGGGAGTGTGGAAAGAACACTTCGAAAATCTGCATAATATTAACAGTAATGATGAGGTGTTAGTGAATGTGTGCGGTTTTGATGGTGCACAAAAAGGAATAGGTATTTTGGGGATGAGGTTGTTCATTAGTAAGGAGGTAATGGGTAGGGTGAAAAAGTTGAAGAATGGTAACTGGTATAGATGAAATTACTAGTGAAATGATCAAGAGCGGAGGCAGAGATGGTGATTGATTGGATTGGAAGTTGTGTAATAAAGCGTTTATGGAGGGTATAGTTCCAAAGGATTGAGGAGAGCGGTAATAGTACCCTTGTATAAGGGTAGGGAGAAAAGGGAACTGTAGAGTTATAGGGGAATAAGTTTATTGAATGTTGTGTAGGGGAGGTATATGCTGGTATTTTAAATATTTCTATTTTAAATATTTCTACCATGTATATATATATATATATATATATATATATATATATACTCTTATATATATATATATATATATATATATATATATATATATATATATATATATACTTCAATAAATTTTTTAATATTAATAAAAAACACTTTAGCTCAAAATCTTCCACAAATTCACACAAAACGCCTTGAAAACCTTTCATAAAAAATAACATCCTAAATATAAAAATAATAAGCGATAAAATTATGTTAATGATTAAATAAGT
>JABUQX010059067.1:45000-52500 GCA_015478945.1 Trachelipus rathkii | reverse complement strand
AAAATAACATTTTCTCAAGCAAATAAAACAAAACACTATTTGGTAACTCTTGCTCTCGTGAAGGAATGGAAGGTTGATGAGAGCGTACGCTGCCAGACCTAAGATTATACTAATATTTAGGGTGTTATTTAATATTAAATTTTTTTAAAGTTTCATCGATGAAATTGCTTGCTGAAATCAAAAATGTGTTTTGTTTCCTGTAACATTAGTTTTCTAGCCCTAACTAGCCCTAAAACTAGCCATATATATATATATATATATATATATATATATATATATATATATATATATATATATATATATATATATATATATATATATATATATATATATATATATATATATATATATATATATATATATATATGAGTAAAACTGTAGACAGCGACCCACACATTTTGAGACCAAAAATTTTCTAAGTTCAAAACTTTCTAAGTTCAGAAAAATTAAGTTAAGTTAAGTTAAGAAGTTAAGTTTTAGTAGCAAGCTTCTGGCATAATTCCAGAAGCTTGCCACTAAAAAATTTTCTTATTCGTTTTACATTTTTTAATGTTTATAACTTATTGGTTTTTAATATATATATATATATATATATATATATATATATATATATATATATATATATATATATATATATATATATATATATATATATATATATATATATATATACTATATATATATATATATATATATATATATATATATATATATATTTTTTTATTGGCCCTATTTAATAGATCACTTTGATATAGCAAACAATAAAATGGTTTTGGAATAGCGAAACGCTTCTTTAGTTATTTCTTTATTAATTACTTCTTATGATTATTTTACAAGAACACAATTTAAGTGTTTTAACTATTGTTCAAAAAGAAATATTTATTCCTACAATATCAATTATTCTTTAAATGTGTCTTTGATAACTTTACAAATTATTATCCCGAGAGAGAGCAAAGCTGTTAGCTCGCCCGGGTCTATTTTCTAACTGGCTCTATCACCATGGCATGCCGTTGGTTACAGCGGCACCTCGGTGACCTTGACACTATACAAAAATAAAGAAAGAAACAGTTATTTCGGCAACAGGACTTTTTTGTACAATCTTTTCTTACAGCTGTGCACCAGAAATCTTGGTAGCACTTACATATATCCTTTATAAATTTTATACAATGTAACGAGTACGGTACATAATGGTTATCTCAAAAGTTGCCTGTAACACCCCCTTCTGACAATTTTAAAAAAAGTTTAGGATAGAGGAGACAGTGGCTACTAAAGTTAGAGGGTAAAACAATAATTTTCACCTAAAATAATAGCTCTCCTATTGGAGGCAACTCTTCATTTTTATGTAACACCTTTACTTTAGGCGTTTTTACCATCTGAAAGAAAACGGATTAGTATTTTATTTTTTTTTTTTTTTTTTTTTTTTTTTTTTTTTTTTAAGTGTTATTTTCTCTTTCTAAATCTACTAAGTTATAATATATGCGAACGTTTCTTAAATTTTCTAAATGAGGTTTCCCATTTTTTTCGATAAGTACGTTCTGTTTATTAACTTTTATAACTTTAAAAGGGCCGACATAGCGGGGAGCTAGTTTGCCGACATTAAACTGTGTCTGCCGCACCACGACAAATTTTGCCTCATGTAACCCTTTAGGCACAAAGACGTGTCGATTTTTATAATTGGTGTGTGGCGCCAGCGGCTGCGCTAAAAGAGCGGCTAGCTTTTTAACATATGCATTATACTCTATTGGGGCCGTTTCCGAAGCAGGATCAACTAATCCACTAGGTATTGCTATATTTTGGCCAAACATCAAGTTTGCGGGACTAAGACCGTTCTTTGTTATCGGCGCGAGCCTCAGAGTGAATAACACCATAGGTAAGAGGCTCGGCCAGTCGGAGGGGCTTAAATCATGCTCTTGCAACATACATCTCAGACAAGCCAGCAAATTCCTATGACTTACCTCCAGGAGGCCATTACATCTAGGATTTGAGCTACACGTAGTCCGGTGCTCCATTCCCACGGCCCTACAAACTTCCTCAAACAAGCGACTAGTGAAATTCGCACCTAAATCCGAAATAATTACCTGAGGAATTCCACAGAATGGAAATAGCTCGTGAATGAATGCATTCAATATTTCTCCCGAATTTATTTCTTTAAGAGGCACAGCGAACAAGTACTTACTGTAGCGGTCAATTAAGGTAAGTAGGTATTTGTATCCTCTTGCATTAGGTAACTTCAGTATGTCAACATGAACGGCTTGAAACTTCTTCGTCACTTCTTTAAAAACACCGTAATCAGGACTTATGCCTGGTACGGTTTTATTTTTTTGACATGCTGAGCACGTGCGGATAAACTGTTTTATTTTTTTATGCATGTGCTGAAACACAAATTCATTTTTTATGCTCAGGAGGGTTTTATTCACACCCAAGTGTCCTTTATTGTGGTATTCGCTAATTACCTTCTGCACACTCTTTTCCGGCACAAAAACGCGCGAATAGTTTAAAGAGACATCGACCACTAATTCTATCTCCTTTTTGTTATAAAAGAATTTCTGCCTTATTAACTTCAAAGTTGTTTTCTCTCTCTTCGCCATCAGATCATTAAGGTATTTATCTGACTGTTGGTGCTGTCTAATTTCTTCAAAGTCCAAATCTCGCTTGAAATGCGAGAATAATATTTTTGCATTTTTATCAAACGTGGTTACTAAATTTATTTTTGCAATTTCCAATATGGCGGCCTCAGTGCGACTACTACTATTTTCATTTCGACAAGACAGATCTATCGGTGCACATTCATTCATCACCAAGTTAATAGCACCTACGTCAGTCGCTATAGTATTCTCAGCCGATTGCTCATTGGCTGTCGTGAAGCGGTGGGCGGAGTCACAGACTACACTATTTGAACCTGCATCTTCTCCTACCTCATCCTCATCTCGGGCAATATTATTCGCAAGTAAATATTTTAATAACGCATTTTGATTTTCGGTAATTAACTCCATCGTGATATTAAAAGTACTCAAAATAGCTAGTTCCCTCAATTCCCTAGCATTATAATTTTGTACATCATTAGCATGCTTTATCTTATATACAAACGCACGAGAGCACGTACAGATGCGTACAGGCTTTCCCGCTAAAATTGACCCATATTTCTTGAATAATTTCGTTAACCCCAATAAAAGCTTATTTACTGGCAAATATCTTTTTTCTGTTGTATTAAAAGACCCACTATAAAAAGCAAAAGGAGTCCCATTCTCATCGTCAGACATAATTACCGTATTAAAAGCTTTATGATTTGCATAAATGTACACTTTGAGAGGCGCATCAACTGCTGGAAACCTGAGCCGAGAGGCGTGACGAATCGCTTGTTTTATATCTACAAAAGACTTCTCAGCCTCGGGAGACCACGTGATTTTTTTATTAGAGCTATTTTTTCCCTTTAAATAATTATACAAAGGCAATGTTAGATTTGTAAAACACGGTATATTTTGGCGGTAAAAGGAAATTCGGCCAACAAACGAACGTACTTCTTTTATGGTTACCGGCCGAGGAACATTAATTATTTCCTTAACTTTTTCAGATAATGGCGCAAGCCCTTCTTCCGTCAAGTCAAAACCCAAATAACTTAACCTTTTTACACCAAATTCGCATTTTTTTTTATTTAAACAAATTTTAAAATAATTTAATCTCTCAAATACTTGTTTAAGTACCAACACGTGGTCTGATAAATCTTTGGTCCCTATCAAAATATCGTCTAAATACACGTGTACACCGGGAATGCCTTGAAGTAATATAGTTAAAAATCTCATGAAACACGAACTCGAATTTTTAAATCCCATTGGTAATTGTCTAAAAGAAAAATTTCCGATCATTGTACTAATAGTAAAATAATGTTGATCGGCTTCTGCCAAAGGCAGTAAATAGTACGCGTTCGTGACGTCAAGCTTACTTAATACCTTTGTCCCATGAAGCCCACTAAATATATCATTTATATTCGGCATAGCAAATACATCATTTTTCGCCACGGAATTAAGTTTTCTAAAATCACACACGATTCGTACCCCTCCCCCATTTTTTTCCAACACGCTGATTGGGAAACTCCATTGCGATGGTGCCCTCTTTAAAACTTTCGCTTTTACTAAATTTAATAGCTCCCTCTTTGTTTGTTCGAATAATTTATGAGGAATACGACGAGGTTTCATTTTTATTGGAACTCCGCTTATATTAGTTTTATAAGGAAAGAGTGAAGCTAATTCCTTCAAGATAGCAGTTGGAATGCTCGTCTCCTCTCCCCCACGTAAAGCACAAGTATCCCCCCCCCATTTCTATTCTTAAGTTTCGACTCAGCGTTCCCCCCTCCCCCAAATTCTCTGAACAAATCATCCCAAGCTTTAAGCTGCTCTTCCCGAGCCTTAAAATTTTCCGGTAAATATGCATTTATAAATAAATGTTTAAATTCAACTACCAGATTATTAACTATAGGTATATCACTAAAAAGTTCATTATGAGCTACAGAAGAGGAAAATTGAGAGAGAGTATGAATAAAAGCCTTATCTCTACAAATTGTTTTATCACACAAATTTATACATTCCTTGCTCTGAGTATCAGTTAACATATCTGTTTCAAAATTAATATTAAACGAAATTTTTTTAAAAACGGCATACCTAATATGCAAATTGGCAATTTAGTTGTTAAAAATTCTACATCATAAGTTCTCTTTAAACCAAAATCAATTGTAACAATTTCGCTTGAGTATACGTCAATTACGGTATCATTGGCTGCTTTAATTTGACCAATAATCGATATATTATTATCTCCATCCATAGGGAGTAAATTGATCTCACTACCACTATCTAAAATAAAGACTCTTTTTGATATTTTATCCATAATAGTATAAAGTTTATAATCTCTTACATTATTTAATACAGACATATTATTTATGACCGGACTTTCTCCTGTGGGAGCATCCGTCGCTAACATATCTTGTGCGTCGGTAGAGGCCAACGTGGGTATCGTATGGGTCACATCGATACTCTCATCACTATTCGGGATACTCAGAGCCTCGTTGTAAGGAGGATAACCTCCTTGTACATGCCATAGAGCGCTTTGCCCGTTACTCTTAAAATTACTCAAAGCTACCTCCCTATTATTATTATTATACCCATTAGAATACCAAACATACCTATTATTATTCATATTATTATTATTATAATTATTATTAAACCTACTAGTATACGCATGCAAATTATTTACTTCAGCAAAATTCCCATAATTAAAAATACGATAATTTTCATCTAAAATATTCACCTCCCCCCCTAACTCCTGTTCGAGGGGGGATCTGATGCGTTTCCCTGCCTTCTTTGGGGATGTGACTCATGGACTTGCTGACTTTCTCCATTTGGCGGGAATACCAAAGAATACATAGGACAAAATTCCGAATGACAGGTGTAACTTCTATGGAGAAATCTGGAGTGTGGTTTACATAACTCGCCTAGCAACTCCGCATTTACAGTGTTGCCTTGTTTACGTTCTCTAGGAGCATTTCTTCTATTTTGAAATGACGGTTGTTCTTCTCCTCGAGTCGGTTTGGCCGCGGCCTCACTCAGCTGTCCAGCGACTTTGGTGAGAGACTTGAGAAGCCCTTTCATTTCTCGAAAGAACTCTCTGTTTTAATTAGAAACCCCCCATGACCCCGGCGAGATTGCCGTTTGTTTTGTTTGTTGTTCTTGTTGGTTGTTGTTGTTGTCTGTCCTCATTGCTCCTCTCTCGTGTGTTGGGAACTGTTCTCCTTGAAGATGATTCACAGCCCCCCAATATTCTCTCCCTCTTCTCTCGTGGGGGGTTTCGTAGTCATTCCTATAAAAGTTCTTATATAAGTTATCTGCTACTTTTGTAATTTTTTCAAGACTGCTATCGTCTGCCAGAGTCATTAAACTTTCTTGTATGCGAGATGGAAGCTCATTAATAAACAACTCATGAACAAACGGAGCACTGTTTTCCGCAAGCAGATCAAATCCTATTCTTCCCATAACATCACGGACTCTTGCCAAATAAACTGAAGGGAGTTCTTCTTTTTTTCTTCCTTTTTTGAAAATCTCACTGATTTGACTTCTCAAATTTGGGGCGTAGGCCTCCTCAATCGGAGGCAATTAACTTTTGAAAGCAATCTCCCCCCAATGGAAATTTGATGGTTGCTACAATATCATGGGGAAGGACGGAAGCCAATATTCTTACGCGTTCTCTTGGATCATCCACTCCATTAAGTTTGAAAACGGTAATCGTAGTGTGTAACCAAGTCATCATATTACGCAAATCTAACTTTGGAATGGCGCCAATCGGCAGACTGGTCTTTGGAGTCCCCCCAACGAGGGGGAGACTGTGGGGGTAACAGATCTTGCTCGTAGCGGGGTATGTAGGTCCTGACTTCCTTCCCCATCGGAGTTCGAATTTGAATTTTCTTCTCTTCGAATTGGAGATTTGGGGGAAGCGGGGGAGACGTTCGAAGTTTTTGCAGATGCTTTTGGTGTAGTACTTGACTTTCCCCTACCCCTCCCGGTCTTAAACCGGGGGGATCTTTTTTTATGGCTGGGCATCTTAAAGTCCCTTCTGCCCGTTTCTTTAATCTTTTTTTTTTTTTTTTTTTTTTTTTTTTTTTTTTTTTGTCGGTGATATTTTTTGAAAATGGAGCTCTTTTTCACAAGACTAGCGACTTTTAAAATAACGGGATTCTTCACGCTAATCGTTATGTAATAAAGTTTATGAGAGCTATGTACCAACGCACTAAGACTTTATTTTGTTACCAAAAAATTTTTCACAGTATATGAGTCACTTCACTTAGCACTATATTTGTTTATTGGCACTTTTCACATTGACAATCACCACTTTTTTATTAATTATGTTTATAATTATTCTGGCCCTTTTATCAAAAGGGGGGTTTTTGTCACTGTACTGGGGTCCACCAAAACTATGTACAAAGAATGATCTTTATAATATTTAATTGGCCCTATTTAAAAGATCACCTTGCTATAGCAAATAAGAAGATAGTTTTGGAATAGCGAAACGCTTCTTTAGTTATTTCTTTATTAATTATGTCTAATGACTATTTTACATGAACACACATTAAGATATTTCACTGTTCAAAATTTAATTGTTTTTAAAATACTTTCAATTTAATTACCATTACAATATCAATTTTATGACCGAGAGAGCGTCAAGATGTTCGCACTCTGATCTACATTTTCTAACTGAACTCTATGCCATTTGGCACAGGCGTTTTGGGAGCCAGAGGCACCTCGGTGACCTTGGATAATACACAACAAGAAAGAAGGCAACAATTATTTCGGCTTTTACAACAGGACTTATAGAAGGTTTTCTTCCAACTGTGTACCAGAAATCTTGGTAGCACTTACATATATCCTTTATAAATTTTATACAATGTAACGAGTACGGTACATAATGGTTATCTCAAAAGTTGCCTGTAACACCCCCTTCTGACAATTTTAAAAAAAA
>JABUQX010059067.1:12500-37500 GCA_015478945.1 Trachelipus rathkii | reverse complement strand
ATAAATAGTAAAATTCTATCTATATAATAATTTTTTATGCCAATAAAACTCTATTCATAAAGATAATATATATATACTTATATATATATATATAATTAAATATTTATATATATATTATATTACCTACTCATTAAATTATATTTATATGACAATATGAATATCCTTATTATAGATATATATTTCGCACTAACTATAAATATTACTATATATATATTATATATTTAAATTAGTTATATATAATATATATATATTAATAATACTTAAATTAATAGTATATTATATATATATATATTAATATATTATCAATTAAATATACTAATACTATATATATATATATATACTTATACTCTTAATAATCATATTTATAAATATATACTATATATATATATTAATATATATATATAAGTATATTAATATCTATATAAATATAAATATCTATTTAATATCAATACTTAATAGTTGCATAAACATTTAATTTCCTCAGCCTTAACTAAAATATTTGCATTTATTGCGTCGAAGTTTTAATATGAGTATTATATATTAATATATCATATACAATTTTAAAAAAGGTCTGGGATTAAATTTATTAAATATAGGGTATTTTAAATGGTTATGAGGTACTCATTAAGTCTCTTTAAGTTTCCACTACTTATTAATTACACATCGCTTCTTGTAGCTTTTATAGAAATAAATTTTTTGGGACTTAATGATTTCACCATTTTGTATCTGGAAATATCTTTATTATTTTTTATATTTTTAAACTCCTTTATTAAGGGTAAATAATTCTAAGTAAATGACATCGAAGAATACCTAATAATGTTTGGATATGTCGCAACTACAAAACACCGAATATTAAAATTCACTGAGTTGAATAATGTAGATTACAAACTAATTAAATTCTTTTAGGGGTATTTTTAAGATTATCGATACATATACGATGGAACCATCACAATAATAAATTTCATTAACTCATAATATGTCTATTTGCTGAAATCACTACATATTTTTAACTGGGATTGGCTGAACCCTATAATAATTTTAAATCATGGATTTATTTATCCTAATTCCTCACCATTTATAATTTTTTAAAATTTAAATTTTCTAAACAGGGAATATTAATAAAAATTTCTCAGTACCATATAAGTGATCTTTTGATTGTGTAGGAAGGATAAGAGAGTTTCTTGAAATACACACTATATCAGTTTCTACACATGATTATTATATATGACACACCCTATATAAATATATCTTTTTATTCCTCGTAAAGTCCTATTATTTCGTAACAAAATTTGAAGATAATATCTCTACTCAAAGCTCATTACACAGGGTATCCTAAGATAATTTTGGTAATTATATACAGGTATGCCTATATTTGGGAAGAAAGGAAGTTATATACGAAACTTATCGTTTCGTAAAATTTAGGATGAGTAGTTAATTCATTTATATAAACAATAAACTTTATCACCGTATTTAATAAATTAAGTAATATTAATTATATTATTTTTCCATGTGTATAATATATATATAAATTATGTAGATTAACTTTATATTTAAAAATTTTAATCTAAAGAATAAACTCGCCCACTTATTATACTTTTAATTGCTCATATATATGTAGTACCAATAATATATTCGGATTATAAGTTATTGGACGGTAGACTTATGTGGATAGAGCACCTTACATTAGAAAGACCCTATCCACTCAAATATTTCTACACACTCACTCAATTATGTGTAGAACCAATAAAGGATTATTTCATTAAGTACCTCGCAAGAATACTTACATTATACATTTGGTATGGTTAATCATCAGAATAAAATCACATCAAGCTACATACCAAGCTGTCTATTGGAAATATTGGTCACCTCCCTATAACAGATAGGTAATACATATTATATAATCTTTTCACAGTTTGATAGATAATATCTTTGTTATAATTATTTATGCTTTATTATTGGCATAAAACGCCCCTTCGTGGTTCTCCGATGTTCAACGTCATTGTTCTTCACTGGAGATTTCTTCATTAAATGCTGTTAGAATTAATAGAGGTGCTGATTAATTAATTATATTGAATATGTGATATTTGTTATTATATATGCGTCGTAATCTACTCGTATGTGTGAATCACATCTTGCACAAAATCGAATAAATCAAGTACACCATATTTAGTTTCCATAAAGCTAACTCTCTTATTACATACTATTTACTATTATTAATTACTACTCTGCCTATTTATATTTCAATTTTTTATTATTACTTATCACATGATTTATATATATCACACAGACATGTTTCAAGTAATATATAAATTCCTAAATGTGTACAGTGCCTACTTACTTTTACCATCATCACAGATTTACTTCTTTGCGTACGCTATTAAGTTACGTAAATATATAGATAAAGTATATAAATTATATATAACCTAATCTAAAATTTATAAAGGGCTTTAACAAATTTTTTTATGCTATACTTGTTGTAAAAATGTTTTATACTATATGACTGAAAATTACTTTCTGCAATACAATTATAATTGTCAAAGTAAATAATAAAAGCTAATAATAATTAAATATATATAAATTAAATTTAGAAAATATATCAATTAATATAAATAATAATTAAATATATAAAGAAATCCCTTTGATAAGAAACTGGCAAATAAATAATAATTACTATAATCATTAACTAATTAAATAATAAATATAATTTTAATTTAATTTCATGTAATGAAAACATTAGTGACATAAATAATATAAATAATCATATTTCAGTCAATAAATCATATAATATATTAATAGTGCTAATATATAATAATATAAATAATAATAATAATAATAAATAATAATAATCAATAATAAAATAATTATAATAATATTATATATATATAAACAAACCTTTCAAAATAATAATATAATAATAATATTATTATTTGTATAATAATTTTTTTATTGCTTTACATTAACAATAATATATTTTAATATTAAAATTATTAGTAATTATGTTATATATTATATTTAATATGTATTATATTTTATTTAAAAATTTATATAAAATATATTTTAATTATCACTATTAATTATATCTAATATAATAATAAATATAAACTATTTAATTATATTATTATTTATTATTATTATATTATTAAATAATTATTATATATTAATTATTATTATAAATTAATTAATATTAATTAATATTACATAAATAATTTTAATAATATATATATATTAATTAATTATATTAATAGGTGGAATATAATATTATTAATATAATATAATATATAAATTTAATATTATTATACTATATATATTTTATTATTATAGCTTATAAATAATAAATTTAATTATTTTATTAAATTATTAATAATATGTAATTATATATGTAGAATATTTTGAAATAATTACATTTACTAATAATCTATTAATATTACATTATGTAATAAATATATAATATTTATTAGATTAATATAATTTAATATATATTTATATAATAAATTTAATCAATATAACTGATTTATAAAATACTGTAAGTTTGATATTCATCAAATTATCCTCATAATAATATAATTATATAATGTTATTTTAATCAACTAGCTAATACATTCTAATTAGATATTTGTAATTTTCTAAATCTAATAATATTATAATCTAATAAGGTTTTATTCGTAATATTCACAACCCTTTCCTTAAATATCATTTCAAAATCTCAAGAATAAAAAGTAATAATAAATAAATAATAAATATTATTACTTAATAAGAATTAATTATAATAATAACTAATTAAATTATAATGATACCTAAATAATAATAGTTAATTTATAAGTTATTATTGAAACAATTGGTAAAAATCTGGGGTGAGTCTTAATTCAAAATTAATTAATAATGGAGAATATCATATTTAATGAACGTTTAAATTAATTATAAACTAAATAATAATTATAGATAATAATCATATAAGAGTTATATATATAATTAACGAGAACTCTATTATATAAATTAAACTAAATAATAATGGACAGAGATTATGATGAACAAATTAGTTTACAATATAATATAACGGAAATTATAAGAACAGACCTTTAAGAGGATATTAGTATCTACAATAAAATCTATATTAAATAGGAAGTAATATATATTAACGATTTTGAGTTTATGTGAATATTATTGATATTTATATTTATGGTTTTTAATGAATTTTGTTAAGAGAATATAAGTATGTACTTATTTTTTAACTTATTGTTGAATTTATTTGCCTTCCCAGTCGTAATATTGAAACATGCTAAATAAACATATTAAGGTTAATTTTATATATAAATAAATTATAAATAAATTAAGTTTAATTAAAATGTAAATTAGTGTTATTTTTGTTAGCAATAGTTTTATAATTAATAAATCAATTAAATTAATTAAAAATTAATAATAAAAATATATATTAATATAAATATTAATTTTAAATTAAACATAAATAATATTAATTTAAATTAATTATAATAATTACCAATGCATAACTAGACACACTATGATTAGAGTGCGTAATAATATAGCCACTAGTATACATGACATATCTTATTTTACGGAACCTTAACGAGGGTCATGTAGAATCGCGAGAAAAACTCAATAACTGAAATTTCTCCTATAGATAGCTCTAATATATAGAAGATAACACTGTTATTCTCTATCTGCGGCAATCTTAGAGGTTTGATTCGGAGGTATAGTCAGTTATCATTATGAAGAGTTATAATATATACATACTCAGCGTTAGAGGTATTTATTTATTAATACTCTATTTTCGGTTGACCCGAAAACATCATTTACCATTTGCAACCGCTCCGGGGGAAAATCTGTTTTCATTCTATAAGAAGACCTCTTATACAGAAGAATCAAATCGGTGCACTCTAGTGATCAATAAGTATATCATCATATACACTGTGATTACCAGGTAATGTTTAAACAAGCAAGCATTAAAAGAAAGGTCCGGGGTTGCTAAAGCGCATTGATTACGCCTGGAATAACTAAGTCAGAAATAGGAAAAGATAAGTCACTTTACCATCCTAGTTCCTAGTAGAACTGTCGGACGAATAATATATACCAATTTCTTACTTAATATTTTATATTTATAGAACCAATTTCAAGTATAAATACCCACACTATATATAATATAAATAAGATTAACTATTAGAGAATATTATTTTTGACAAGATTTTCAAGTGAATCAAAATCTTCCAAATTATAATAACAAAGAGCGACATCATTTTATTTTATTTGGGGTATATATAAATATGGTTAATTACTACTCTCAATACCTCATAAAATGAAAATCATAATTTATAAAACAAACTATCAAAAATTTATAATTACATTATACTTTTAAAGAGTCGAATATCGAGGGTAAATAAAAGATAACTTTGATAAGTGAAGTATTGTTGCTCACCTCACCTCTATTTCATTTAAATTAATTAGATGATAATAAATATTTAAAATAATCATAGATTTATTTGAATATTTATCTGCTTATACATTCTTACATATAAAATAATTATTATTAAGAATATTTAAATAAATTTATTATAATTATTAATAAAATTTATATCATATATTATAATTATTTAATATAATTGATAAATAAAATAATTTTATTATCGCTTGATAAGGGTTTATAATAAATTTATATAATTTTATCAGTATTAAATCACCAGTAGAAATTATCATTATAAGCTTCAACTCAAAATATCTAATAAATGAATACATATAATAATACATAAATAATACATAAATTCAATATATCAATATATACTATATACACAAAATAAATATCAAATAATAAATAATTAAAATATATAATTAAAAATAAATATTAAATAAATATAATATATAAAATAAATATAATAATAATAAAATTAAATAAATAAATTAATAACTAAGAAATTATTTATACTATATACATTACTGGGAATAAAGTTCTTCTTTAAATGCTACGGAATAGTACCTAAAATTAAATTTCACTAAGTAATAATATATTATATATAAATTAAATTAAATAAATTATATATAATATATAATAATAATATATTATAAATAATATAATTAATAAAATATTATAAATAATTAATAATAATAATAATTAATAACTACATTAATAAATAATAACAATAATATTAAATATAAATTAACTAAATAATAATAATAACTAATAATTAATAAAATTATAATATTTAATATATAAAATATATATAATAATTAATAATATATTATAATTATATATAATATATAATTATATAATAATAATTAATACTTTGAATGGATTCTTCCAAATTACATATACACTTTGAGTTGAACGATGTCCTTAGTAATGATTAAAATTAATAAATAAAATTTAATTATACTTTATATTAAATAATATATATATAAAATAATAATTAAATTTATACATAATATATAATATATTAATAATTAAATATATTAAATATATAAATATACTATATTATTAAATATATTAATATAATTAATTAAATTAAATAATATAAATATTAAATATAATAATAATTAATTCAAATAATATATTAGAATATATATTTATTAATAAATAAATATTGAATTTGATAATTCAACAAGATGATTAATAATAATAATATTTACGAACATATGTATTTACTGGGAATAATAAATATTATATATATATATATATTAATATAGATTAATATATAATATAAATATAGTATATAATATATAATATATATATATATTATATATATATTATATATATTATATATATATAATATATATAATTTAGATATATATATATATATTTATTAATATGAATAATATTTATTAAATATTATATATAAATTAAAATATAAATTATTAAATTATATTATATATATATATATATTTAAGATATTTATATATAATAAATATAAATATAAATATATATATTAATTAATAGTATTAATATATATATATAATATAATTATATATTCATATATATTAATATATATATATATATATTATAATATATTAAATTATAATATTATATATATTACTTATATTATTATATTATATTTAATATATATATATATATAGTAACTAATTATATATATATTTGATATATATATATATATATAATATATATATAAATTATATATATAGGTTACATTTGTTGAAGCTGGATTGAATCACCCTGTTAAACTGAGTATTATATACACAATATTTCTACTTATTGATTTTGAAATAAAGTTTAAAAAATGAATTAGGTTATCAGTACCAATAACAGTGATGGGAACCGCACCGAATATGTATAAATAAGTTCCTTTTTTATAAATAATTATTTTTATTTAAATATATATTAGTAATGATATTTGTTCATATCAAAAATCTGTGATTCTAGAGTATTAATTATTAATTTTAAAAAATGGCTAAAATTTTTTATTTATTTACAAATAAAAACAAAAATAATAATTACATTTTTAATATTTATTTAAAATTTAAATTTAATTAAACTTATTATACCGTTTTTAACCAAATTTAACTTTAAAAAAGGCAAAATATAGTAAAAAGAGCTCAGGAGAATTTAATTATTAACATATCCGAAAATGAGTTATTGTATACAATAACTTTAACAGGAAAACTACAAATACCATTAATTATGGAAATCAGCCGTATATAATAAGCGTTATTACTCCAGGATATGTTGAAATAAAAAAATGTACGAAAATATAAAATATCTAAAATAAAAAAAAAAATAAACGACAATTATTAAAAATCTGACCCAAGAAATTATGAAATTTACAATTATTTTATGAATCTCATAGCGAGTAAATAAAGCTTATATATTGATTTGCAGTTCAAGGTTTTTTAATTGAGTTTTATAAAAACTTAAAAAACGAAATTTACCCAAGGGGTAAGGACGGGCAATTGGAATACCAAGGAGTCGGGGTTCCTCTTCGGCCTTTCATACTGGATGGATCAGACGTGAGGGGTGAACTTATCGGTCCCCTACCCTCATGTCACTCCACCATTCATCGGTCCGCATCTGGAGGCTCGCAATATGGATAAATTATAACTTTTATACCTTTGAACATTTCAATAATTATTTCTAGGTGCGTGTCTTGAGAGAGCTCGGGACTTGGAGTAGGAACCAGAGGGAGTGAGGAGCACCCGAACACGAGAATATAAACACACGATATACTCTTCATAACTGTCTTCTACTACTTACTGGATGGAGAGCGCAGAAGAAGTAATTAGACTCACTTAAAGTTCTCAAGTAAGATTTTCGATTTCTGTAGAGTGTGAGTACATACTACTTTTTTCACTGATCATGTTTGTTTTAGTGTAATTTTGTTTCTTGTGGTTTGTATTTCGTACGATACCATTCCTGAGCTCACATTACATGCATATTATATACGCTGATTCAAATATTGCATTTATGGTTTTCCCTGTTAAGTGTCATATTAACATTATTCGATAGATATATTTATACTAACTATGGCCCTTTTTATATTCACTATGTGAATTATGCCTACTTAAAAAATAATAAATTTAATATTTAATTAAACTGGATAAAGAGTATTTATAATAAAGTTACCCAAATAATCGTACAAATAATTAATTTATTTTGTTTAAATCGTACTCTACCTTTAACCTATGTGACTTACTCTCTCTCCTCTCTTCTCTATACTATATCTCTCTCTTCTCTCTATATATATATATATATTAATATATATAATATTATATATATATATAAATATATATATATATATGTATATATATATATTTTATATATGTTATATATTAGTTATAATCAATATGATTGTAGTAATATATTAAATTATAATATTAATTATATATTATATATATATATATAATGATATTATATATATATAATATACTATATATATCATATATATATATATATATATATACTATAATTTATAATATATATAATATATTATTTAATAATATTATATATAATATATATATATAATTATATATATTATATATATTATATATATATATATATATAATATATACTATGTAATATATATATTATAATAGTATATTATATATATATTATATATATATATTTATTTATTAATAGTTATATACTTGAATACAAATATTATATTATATTTTAATAGAGGACATTACATTTGAAATATAATGGTAACTTATTCATCATATATAATAAAATATAAAATATTGAAGGTTTTATTTCATTTACTTTTTAATAAGCTAATTCTAATTTGATCAGCCCTAAAGTAGATGAATAAAAGTTTAAATACAAATAATTTATGTTAAGACTTTTTTTACTCATATAAATTTATTAATGAACTAAAAAAACGCCGGGACAAATATACAAATTCTATCATGAAAACCATTTATATATTTATTTTAATATATATTAATAATTTAATATTATAATTATAATAATATTAATATATATATATATATATATATAATATATATATATATTTAGTATATATATATATATAATATATATATATAATATTAATATATATATAATATATATATATATATAGTATCTAATAATATATTAAATATATATATATTATATATATATATTATGATATATAATTATTAATATTATAACAGTATAATATTAATTAAATTAATATTAATATATATATATCTAATAATATATATATATATACGGGTTAAATATATTAATAATAATATATATTATTAATTATAATTATAATATATAATATATATAATATAGTATAATATATATAATATATATATTATAAATATATATATATATATATATATATATATATATATATTAGTTAATATATAATTATATATATATATATATATATTAATTCACTATATATACGGTTATATTATTAATTAGTACTATATCTATATATATAATATATATATATTATATAATATATATATTAATATATATATATATATAATTAACATTAATATATATAATATAATTAATATACTATAATATATATAATACTTGGTTATTATATATATATATATATTATTATTATATATATATATAATATAATATATATATATATATAATATATATATTATATATATATATATATAATATATATTATATAATATATATATAGTATATATATATTAATATAATTAATATATTATAATATATATATATATAATACTATTATAAATTATTATATATTATTAACTATTATTTAAAGTACTTAAAAAAGGTTCGTGATTTGTATTTGTGGAATGAAACTTAGTGTAATTTATTATAAATAATTATATTTCGGTATAAATATAAATATATATATTAAGTATATAAATATATATAATTAATATAAATATAAATAATTAAATATTAATAATTAATATATAAATATAATAATTTAAAATAATAATATATAAATAATATATATTAATAATAATTAATAATAATATATAATATATATATATATATATAATATTAAATTATTAAATTAATAATAATAAATAAATAATAATAAAGAAGAACAGTAAAAGTTTATAAAATTTATTATTCATATTTAGTGTAATTCGTGGTCTTTACGTCACTGTAACCTTAATTATTAATTATGTTATCGCTTCTTCAACGTATATAATTTTTTTAAAAATAGATTATTTTATTGTCTTGGTTGTTGAATTATAAGGATGCTCTGTGTGATTTCGTGTCTTGCATGCAGTAGTAGTATCGTGAAGTCCGGTGTTGCGTTTGGATATAAGTGAGAGAGAGCCATCGTCTGATGCCTCAAGTAAGAGTGTTATATGTGTTGTGATGTGTATTATGGATATATGGGAATTAGTGTGTGTGAGGATGTGTTAGTTGTGTGGATTGTATGGATGATATACGTGAAAGATGAGGTTCAACTGTGAGCGTGTTTTTTTATTACATTTTTGTAATATTCTATTAATATATTGTTTATAATATAAACACATATACAGTCAGATGTTTTTCAAAGCTCTTTAGGATGTGCTAATTCATTATATATAATATTAATTATATATAATATATATATATATAATATTAATTATATATATTATATATATATATATATATATATTTATATTATATAATATTAATATATATATATATATTTATATATATATATTATATATTATATATATATTATATATATATATTACTTTATATGTATAAGTGTATACATTGTGGTTTTAGAGCGGGGGACAACTTAAAATCATTCTAATTATACCATATATCTCTAAAACTCTACAAACGAGCCACAATAAGGAAAAGGAATATACACTTTAAGCTGGATAATTGCTGGTCCTAAATTTAGTGTGCAGGAAAATGTAAAAAATAAAAAAAAAAAATAAAAAAAAAAAAAAAAAAAAAAATATATCATCCAATAAATATACTTACAGATAAGCTACAAGCGATAAAAAGAATATACTATTATTATTGTAATCCTCTTGGTATTAAAATTATTTTATTAGACTCATATAGGAAAATGTAAAAATAATTAAAATAATAAAATAAATATAAATATATGAATTTTTAAGATATTAAATATTAATTAAGTAATATATGATCAGAGTAAGCCTATTTATTATAGAGACATCTATTTCATTGGTTTACTACGTTAAAAATAAATATAGATTATTACTATTATAATTATTTGCTTTTTTTTCTTTACTAAAGAATACCCCAAGGTAATAATACCGCACGGAGATAGGCAGGTAAGTTCGGGGTACTCTGGCCTTCCTAGTGAGGTAAATATACGGGGTAAGGAACTAATTATTCCCCACGCTTCCGGTGGAAGGAGTACTTCACGGATACCTACCCGCTTTCTTTGTATTTGCGCCGATATGTCACTTGCGTGGGTGTTGTGACTACGCGCGTCCCACTTACTGTGGGTTTTAATAATGAGTTAGAAGTATGCCGCCCCCCATAGCGGTTTCTTTCCATCGGCCGCTTTCTGATGCCCCCTATAAGGTTTTAGCAGAGTGAATACCTTTACAATAATATATATCCAGTGTTTTGTGTTCTGTTTTGCTAAGCTCTTAATATCGAGCTTTGACTAGGCTTCTATTTAGAGTTTGCCTATTTTATAGATAATTTGTTTTCCTATCTGTTGGGTTCAATGTATCTTGTATTAGTACATTATCAGAATACATAAAAATTTTACTCAATGAGATGGGTTTCAATAATAGTCTAATTCTCTCTGGTACGCGAGCGTTGGTTATCTAATTTTGTACAGAGTGTCTATCAGTTTGAGATATGATACAATTATTTATATTTTTCATTCTCTTTCTGTTAATATTTTACGTTACAGTTTTCCACAGGAGGCATAACTAAAATTCTTTAGCAGGATTGCTAAGATGTGTAGTTTTATATACACCTGTTTCTTTTTATAGGCTCTTCGATACTCTACAGACTTCATTATAGTTTTATAGTAATGATATAGGATTACTAGATAGATAATTAGTTGTCGCTTACTAATAACCTAAATTATCAACTACTATTAATATATATATATATATATATATATATTATATATTAAATAATATTTAATTAATAATATAAGTATAATATATAATATATATAATTTATATATATTAATATTAACTTAATATATATATATGTATATTTTATATAATGTTACTTATATTACGTTTACATAGTACTCTCTTCTATATATAGTATAATATAATATATATATTAAATAATATTATATATAATATATATATATATTAGTTAAGTATTAGTATGTATTATTACTATTACTATTTCCTCATTTATATCTCTTCTACTACTAACTTGTTCTCTAATCTCATATTATAAATAACTCACCATAACATAACTACACATACACGTATATACTCACATATTAACTAATCATATATACACATATTATATATATATATATATAATTATATATAATATATATTATTATATGTGTGTATGTAGTAGTGTGTATTGATGTTGGATGTGTAGCGAGTTAGTATTATTGTGGTGTTGTGTATTGTACTACATTACACTAACATTACACGACTCTCACAATCACTCATTTAATTATTAATATATATTATTAATTCAATAGAGTAATTGGATGATAATTTATTTATTAATATCTTTCTTATATTACTCTATCTATTTCGTCACATCCAAATTTACCCTTTTAATTTATTTCCTTCATACAATTTTAGTGCATTACAATCAGCAGGTAAATAATTATAATTTGAATTACTATCATATATAATTAACTAAAGGTGATACTCTCATGGACCTTAATTATTTTATCCTCAATATGATCTTAATTACTCAGTTATATTCTTGACTATTATCCTATATTATTATATAAATTACTATATATTAATATATATTTATAATAATTAATATATAGTATAATTTCAAGGGTTATATCTATGCATTGTCATAATAACATAAATAATCACTTTTTATTTCACATTCATTAATTATTAAGCTTTTATATTTTCTTCTCACTTTAACTTACTATATTTGAGATATAGCCTCACCTATGACTTCAAGCATATAACAGTATTAATCTTAACTACTACTCACATTATATTATTCATAATATAAACTCATTTTTATTGAAATTATACTCATTTTTATCATTAGCTAAAGGCGATTATTAAAACCCCTCATTATATTATATTTATATAATAATATTATTAATTAATATATTTATAATATTTATTACATTTATTATATTATATTATATATTATATTAATATATATAATTTATATTAATTCATATAATATAATCTTAGCGAGTATTTATATGGGATGAATCTCTAGCTAGAATTATATATATAGTACCTATATACTTAGTACAGCGTATTATATTATACATATAGTAAGTTAGGGATGTTATTTAATAAAATAGTATAATTTAATTAAAAATACTTGATATATATTTAATCATCTAATAATATTATATTAAATTTAAAAATTGTAAATATATATTAGGGGTAAACATAACTAACATAAAGTAACTATTATAATGAAAATAATATAAAGATATTTCAAGACAGCTTATTAGTAGAGCATATATCTCAGAACCGAGTGTCAGAGTATTTAATATTCTTATATATACATGATCTATTAAGAGGTTGAGCAATCTCAGCCGTTGGAATAAGATATGATCAAATACAATATTCTACTGTGATATAGAAGACAGTTTTACTCGATATCATTTATTCGTTCTATATCAATCATCTTTAATATATATTAAAAAAAGGAATAAATATATATTTAATTGATCATAACTTTCACAAGATCAATTATTATTATAAATAATCATATAATTTTATATTATATATTAAAAAAATATAAAAGACAAGTGATAGCGCTTTTATTCGAAATTTAATACCATATACCAGTGATCGATAGCTGGAGTGACAAGTTAGTAGATAACAATACACGGCACATGAAAGAATGATGCACTGAAAAGAGCTCGTAGTTTACATAGAAAAACATATCAAACCATGTATGATTACCTAATAAATATATTTTATCTCTCTCGTTCTACTTTATTTTGTAAAATCTAATCGTAGGTAATCGATTAGTAAAGTAGTATTCTCTGTTGAATGCACATATATATCGATATATTATAAAGAATTGACCTAGGATACAGCCCGTTTTTGTGTTTCAAAGAGTTAGTCCTATCTGGATACTCCTGCCTGTACTTTCTATCTTCTGTGCAAATCTGCGCTAATCACTATCTAACTCTTATTTCACTCATACAGATTCTTTTACGAAGTATTCTGATCGAGCTCTCTAGATTACTTCACTCCTCAATACCAGATCATCACAGATCGAGGATACTAATACGACTTATATAGGAAATATATTTATTAATAAGAAAAATATTAGTTTAGGTACATTATTATTTAATAAGCTCAGGAATATCCAGCTCTATTTATCACGCACGCAACTCGCCTATTATATTGACCGCGTTGATAACGAGTAACCGGAACTCGGATCAGCAGTACCGTTCATGTATGTATATAGTATTCACGTACTGATAATAATCACCATTTAGCCTCCTTAATGGTTCAAATAGATATGTACATATATAAAAAGTATTGTCTTATATATTTATACTTATTAAGAATCAATTTATTCTAAATATTTAATTATTCAGATAATTATCAATCAGATTAATAATATATATATATATAATATATATATATACTATATATTAAATTAAATATATTATATTAATTAATATATATATTATATATTCATATATATATATATATATATATATATATATCAATATATTAATATATTATTATATAATTATATATATATATATATATATAATTATATATATATATATTATATATATATTATTATATTATTATATTTAAATTAAGTATATTATATTAATAATTATTTGATGTAATTATAGGTAATAAATCTATCCTTAATAAAGAAGTTTACTCCTTAATCGATACTAACCTAATATCCATATATGTTTATATAATATATATATATATATTTACTTTTAACTAGGATAAATAATTGGACACTTGTATTATATAAAATAACCGACGAACTGGATTGGATAGCTTTGTATTTCTCGCTCTATTAATCGTTATTATATTCTTCAATCTAACCTACGTAGTGAATTTATTTCTACATAATTATATCTCGACCACTCAATTCGCTATCTATATATACATCAGATCTCCACTCAACAACATCTTACACAACTGCGAATCGCTTTATTAGATTTTATAGTCTCGATAATATATTATGTTTGACATACTCAATTTAAATTATTAACATATAATTAATAAATGCATTAACTATTATCCTCAATGTATTTGTTAACACCGGACGCACGCGTATGAATTCCTCCACTCAACACGGAATGCTGAACATACCCAGCGATCTACAGCGATACGCCAAGAGCACTACAACCAATCACATATCTTATTATAATATAATCAATTCTTATTCACGTGATCAGATCAATAATATTTCTAATTTATCATCTCTCTCACTAGGCTTTAAGATTTAGTTTTACATATAAAGTCAACAACATTTAAAATCACATTAATAATTTTAGTTCACATGAGAGAAATGTACACGAATACAAACTATAGAAATATTTATATTATTTTATACTATTTATTTTATACTTATTTAGTTATATATAATATTATAATATTTATAATTATATATTTATATATATATTATTATATTATATTATTATATAATTAATTTTATATTAATTATTATTATATATTATTATTTATTTTAATTATTTAATATTATTATAATTAATATTAATATTTAAATATTATTAATTATAATAATAATAATAATATTAAATATATATTTATTATATATATATTAATATATATATATATATATAATATATTAATTAATATATTAATAATTTATATATATATATATATAGTACTATATATAGGTATATATTATTTTTAATTATTAAATATATATATATATAAATAAATGATATATAATATATATATATATATATATTATATTAAATATATATATTATATTTATAATATAATATTAATATAATATTAATATATATT
Organism: Trachelipus rathkii; assembly: GCA_015478945.1. Taxonomy (NCBI): domain Eukaryota; kingdom Metazoa; phylum Arthropoda; class Malacostraca; order Isopoda; family Trachelipodidae; genus Trachelipus; species Trachelipus rathkii. Next base: position 20,940 of record JABUQX010059067.1, on the reverse strand, counting down.
ATTATATAATATATATATTATATATTATATATATATATTATTATATATTATATATAGTATTTAATTTACTTATACTCTTTCTCTCTTGCTGTATTCAACAATTTTATGGATGTGGTTATTTGTAGGTTTTGGTTTGGTACATACCTCTCTCATTGGTCATTCTACTTAATATTGTAATTAGTTTTAAATATACTGTACGGATAAAATTCATGAAAAATCACTCTCGAGAGTTCGTAAAAGATTATAGAACTTCTCTAAATTGACCTGCTCCGTTCAATTACTTATTCATACCTTTATATGATGTAACAAGATATCGATTCAAAAAGTCCAATATCCACTCACTAGAATACTTTTCAAAAACTAAACTGAAGTTATACAACGCACCCAACTGTATGTATATAATATTATATTACTCGTATTATTATATTAGTTATAGTGTACTAGTTATCAACCTATATAACTAATTAAGTATATAGTTAATATATACTAAAGTAAGATCAATACAACTAATATATATTAGCTCTATCCACCTACTAAACTAACCAATATATAGTACCTAATTTTTTTAACTTATATTCTCTTATTATAATATACGTTCAACTAGAAAGACACTCGTCCGATACACTTTAGTATTATGAAGACTACGTTGGTTTCTTACTTTTTCAGTTGCTGCGTTCTTTAAGCACCTGTTCAACTCTAAAACAGGTATGTAGTGTTTCGTGTTTTTTAAAGGGCTTTACTTTGATAATCTTAACATTATTTTTTAATCTCTGTTTATCTCTTCTACTATTTTCTTCCTAGTCTTTTGTTTTTCTTCATTACACTCTAATTTTGTTCACTCTGTCTTTTACCGTTTCATTCTTTATTATCACTATCGATTAAGGATTGAGTGTTTATTATTTTTTATTTATCATTTATCTATTCTATTATTTATTATTACTATTAATTATCTATTACATATTATTATAAATATTATATTATTATTATTTATTATTATTTATTTTGCTAATGTTCTTAGCCTTTCGATGACTGGGTTTCTGGTTAAACCGAAGCGGTCTTATTAAATAATTATCAAAGCTTTTGTTCGGTCAATTTTTGTTTCCTTTTGTAAAGTTGAGGTCTCCCTAAGAACACCAATCTGTTTTTGATATATATATATATAATAATATTATTCATATATATATATATATATATCTACTATATATCTATATATACTCTTCTCTTACTCTCTCTCTCTCCTCTCTCGCTCTCCTATCTCTCCTCCTCTCTCTCTCTCTATCTCCTCTCTCTCTCTTCAAATAGACTAACTCACTTTTTACATGATATTATCTCATACATTATCTTTTTACTTCGATTTCACCTAGTCGGTCGATTCCCCCAACACACTTAACTACTTTATATATATTAATCACTTTAACTAACTGACTATATATCAATTTCACTTATTTACCATAATATACACAACACCTATACTTCAATTATATCAACTTCCCTCATACATACATTTTTTTCTCTACTCATCCATATCTCACAGCCTCTATCTATTCATCATATAGGACTACCGATGCACCTATACAAATGACGTTCATTCTTACTATTATATCAATACTTATATTATCAACCCTACGCTTAAAAATTGCCCCTTAAGTATAATATATCAATTATCATACTTGAACTAATACTGATAACTCACTTTAAATCTATGAGATTTTACTATTATCACACACCATAATAGTGATTCGCTACTATACATTAATAACGGGTAACAACTACCGCATAGTCAACCCTCACTACTACCAGTACTTAATATACATCATAATATCCATATACACTTAAGTTCCCTTGCATTCACCAAAGATTTCACATATAATCACCTATATATATATATACTCAAATATTATAATTATGTAATATCCATAAGGCTACACTATTTTCCTACCCTTACACACTCTTTTATCACCTCAATTGCTCACAATTATTTCCATATCATTATTTTCCTTTTTACATGAAATATTTTATAATTTAGTGTTTATTTTACATGTATTAATTATTTATATTTAGCATATTTATGTGTTCTAATATAAATAATTATTGTTTCACCTCAACGTTGGCACACGATACTCTGAGTTTTTTCTTGATCAACAACTAGCTGAGCAGAGGAGATCTGATTAACAAAAGATTAGCACTCCTCATACCTTATCGTTAGATATAATAGATATAGTGGTAACTTTCATAATTCTCGTTGTGATAATAATTGGTATCATTAAAACACTCTTGTATGTATTAGACATCACAAACCTATTAATAGCGAGAATTAAGAAATGTATTCCACGCGCGCTCCTTTAATCGTTAATGATGAAAATTTTTTTCCGATTTTGCTGCTAATTAAATGACGAAAACGAAAACGAAAACTTAAGCATTTTTTTTAGCACACAATGCTAAAAACGAAAAAATATTTAGTCTAAATTTTTAAGCTCAGATACTTGTTCCAGCTGCCCTACAAACGCAATAATGATTTCACTACTATGAACTTATTCCCACCCACACTGTCCATCTTACTATTATCTACATCTATTTTCAAAACCTTCCTTTACACAACCCTGAAAAATTCCGTTTATCAAAATCTTCTCCAAAGACTTTCTCAGATTCACCAACAAAACCAAATCATGCTGCGTAAAATAAAGTGGTAGTGCACCTCCACTCTCTTTTCATTCCTGCTGTAATTCTAACTCCCCTCTATGCCAAACCGCGTCACGTTTTACATTCTTCATTAACTCCCATAATATATATATATATATAATATTATATATGATATATATGATATATATAATATATATATATATATATATATTAATATATATATATATATTATAATATATATATATATATATATATATATATATACTATATATATATATATATAGCGCTACTTACTAAATTCCTTGAGAAGAAAAACTTTCATAGATTAAATTTAGGAAAATACGCAATGTTCGCTTTCCTCTTGTCTGCGTTCGATATTCTTTACATATTCCATCATCCAGACCAAACCATCTTAACAGATACCACCTTTATCCACATTTCATATAAACATACTTATAATCCACAACCCCTCTTCTAGACAACACCTTACAGCATTCCCTACTCCTTATATCCTATATGTGGTTGAGAAGAAATCTTGCCCACAACGTTTATAGTCCTGCGTGTCGGTAGAAGGCGACTAAGGGACGGTGGAAGTTGGGTTGGCTGCCCCACTACCAACTTATCTTTTGCCAGGAATGCAAATGCATTCCTCGGAGAAAGAATAAACGACGCCTATTCTGTATTCATGAAAGTGGTATAGACTACAAAGAAAATAGTTAGAATGAATAAATTTTTTGAACTTACCAATTATTATTCTGTGACAGAACAAAAATTTAGGAAGATGTAGCCCCCTCCTCCCGCCCGTAGACATGTCCGTGTGATTTGCATTCATTTGAACCAACTAATAAAATTAATATGTCATTTAATAAACATCTAACAAAACATTTCAAATATTTTATTCTCATTAGTAGGTTTAATAATAAATATAATAAGTTAATAATAATAATAATAATATATAATAATAATATTAATAAGATAATAATAATAATAATAAATAATAATAATGAAAATAATTCATTAATAATAATAAATAATTCTTAATATTTTTTTTCTCTGAATCTAAATATCATTATTATTTGGACTCAAATTTGAAATTTTAAATATTTAATATACTAAATTTTATTTTTATTTATTATTAATTAATGTTTATAACGATATTTATTTATTATTAATTATATAACCCCCATAATCGGAACCCTCCCACGTATGATCATGTTTTATTATATATGAGTTAATGACGTCAGCTAAAATTAATTAATAAGCCGGGCATGGAGATATATATATTAGTATATATATATTATATATGATATATATATATTATATATATTACGAAAGGATCGTTGATCGCCATAAACGGCCTATCTAAGCTTCCGAGTGAAACAATGTATGAATTAGTAATGGGTTGCATGGAATGTCTAAGGAAATATAAATGTATTGGAGGTAGAAGAAGGAAGAGACTTGGTACCTGATGTTTTAGGAAAAGTAGAGCCAAATTTGATTTTGACTCGCTTGAAGACTTAGAAAACAAAGAATAAAGAATAGGAAATAATTGAAAATGATGATTGGATTATGGTGTGAAATGTTAGTGGTGATGCTGGTGTGAGTAAAGGCAGTTGAGAGAAGAGAGAGAGAATAGTAGTAGCAATTTACTCTTGATGAGTGACTTAGTGGTAACATAAGAATTTGATTATATAAAAATAGTTTCTAAAAGATATCGATTAATCTCCTAATATGTGTTTTTTATAGCGATTGATAACGGTTAGATAAAGAGAGAGTCAAGAGGTTAAGAATGTATGAGTCATGATAGTGAATATGGACCAATGATTTTGGCTGTCCCATACACACTCTATTTTTTTGCCAGGAATGCTAATGCATTCCTCGGAAAAAGGTCGTGATCGCCATAAACGGCCTTTTATCTTTCGGCCAAAATGTATGAATTGTATGGGTGCATGGAATGTCAGAGGAATAATGTTGAGGAGAAGAGGAGAGACGATGCCTGATGTATTTTAGAAAGGGCAAAATTGATTTGCTCGCTGTGAAAAAAAACAAAGAATCGAAATGAAATATTGAAATGAGGTGGTTTGGTGGTGAAATGTGTTGTGTGCCTGGTGTGGAAAGGAGTGAGAGGGAGAGAGAGTAGTCGCACACACCCTCTCCTGTTCACTCGAAGCACCCTTTTTCCTTCGTACTTCGATTCATTTGGTACAGACGCGATGGTTCACAAGAAGCCTCCTCTCTTTGACGCTCGAGATGAAAGATATAGAATATACTAAATGAGGATATTACTCTCTCAACACATATATCAACAGTATCGAAAAAGGTCAAGGTATGTGGTGAGGAATTGTGGAGAGTGAGTAAAGAGACCGATGGACGAAGGGTTATATGTTGTTGTATTATATTGGGTGCGCGGAAGCGGATGGTTTTGTGCTCGGGTCGATTAAACTCTATAAGATGATAACGTGACTTGTGAGGAGTGGGATGTGGGTGAGTATGGGAACGTGCTAGAGAGTTGGTTGTTCGCTCTTGTGTTAACCTCTATACATAGGTCTCTCGACTATGGAATGTTATTTATATATCAGGTCGCAAGGCGGCTTATTCTAAAGTAGAATGGATTGGTGAGGAGGAGAAAATATTGAAAATAATGGTACGTGAAAGTATAGATTGAGTTATTCTATACGGGTATTTAAGGCTTTATATTTTGAACCGTTTCTTTATTTAGAAACAAAAAGTATTCATAAGTTATAATCATAGTGTTTATGGTGTTAAGGTAGAAGCATGAGTATCAGAAGTGATAAAATAAAAAAAATATTATGTTATATATACTTTATGATATTTTGATTTTGTGTTATGAGGTTGAGAAGAAGAGATGCTTGAAGATTATGTTGTTGAGATTATTAGAGTATGGGAATTATATTCACGGATATATCTATTAGTTTGTTCTTTACATGTAAATAATTATAAGTTAGTTAGGGCTTGGATGGAGAGGAAGGTGATAAGAAAGGAAGTGGGTAGAACTTTAAGAGTGAGAAGTTCAGAGAAACAAAAAGTAATTAACGGATACAGTGTTTATGAGCGCCTGTCTCGAGCATAGTAAATCGGACTTGAATGTGTGGTAACAAACAATTGAAACTCTAGTAGTCAAAATTCCTAGATGAAGCAGTGAAAGAGAGGCACAGATACTTTTTGACTCATGGCAGTGCAAAGAAAGTGTGTGAATGTGCTAAAGTAGCTAATGAAATTCTCAATTTAGATAATAATTTTTAAACTACAAAATCCGCTTAGTGAAATAATGTATCGTAGATGATGCAGAGCAGATTAAAATGAAATAAGAAGCGTTGATTGGAATGTACTACACAATGCGCAATTGAGATGGATGGAGGGGTTTAGTTTCAAACGAATAAGTAGTTTTAGAATTAATTATTAAGTGAGTAGTGAAAATAAAATCGATAATAATACATAATAAATGGATAATTCAAAAATATAAGTATTAATTTAGCTGAATAGATAAAAGTAGTGGTAAATTTGACATCACTAGTTTTGAGTCCAAGTATAGAATACGGATAAGGTACTGAATGGTGAGCGATTCAACGCGAGAAACTAAGAATGGTCTTTTACTTCAGCTTAGAATTGAGTAGTTTGAGTTACTTAACAAGGTGTTAAGAATTGAAGTATTAATAAGGGATCTGCTTAGAATAAATGATATAGTGAGAATGGATGCTTTTTCTGTAACTGTATTATGACTAATGACGTGTTGATGTGAGTAGTGTGGAAGGAACTGCTCTATCATATACATATTCTGTATTACTCATTGGCAATAATAATAGATACGATTGTATAGTGATATAGTGTTGATATGGTGGTTTGAGATTATTTTGGTATGCATAAGAACGAGAGACTTATGGTTCAGTTGTGAAGAGGGACTGAGGCCATTAGTAAGGAGGAGGTAATGGTAGAGTGAGAACGTTGAACAGAATGGTAAAATCTGAAGAGGATATTTGTGAAGCAGTATGACTGAGTTGTAAATGGATTATAGTTGATACGAGATCGCGTAGATGGTTGATTTATAGAACATTGATTCTAGGAAGTGTAGTATCAATATGCAATTAGGTAATTATAATGAGGTATGGAATTTTGCCACGCGAGTATTAGGACGAGAGCAGCAGAGCTAATTGGTTCTAACCCTCACTTATATAAGGCGGGTTAAGGGGGAGGGAGAAGTAAGGAGGGAGAGGCTGCATTCTTCACTAAATTTATTATAGTGTGTGCATAGTTATCACAGTATGTAATTGAGAATTAGTTGTGAAGGTAGAAAGGTTACATAAATATTGTTCTAGGTGCTCATTAAGATGTGATGTTTTTAGCTTGATACTCACGATGTGTATCTCGAGAGAAGGAACTAGTATAGTGAGAATAGTAGATACAATAGAACAGGGCCTCCGTGTTCTATCTTCGATGAGTGGTATGATGTGAGGCGATAGTGCGAAGGATGCAAATAATACATTTACACTCAGTGATTAGTAAACAATAATTAAAGAATAAATGAGGGAGAACAGGAATATGAATGAAAAATTGAACTGAGATGAAAGAATGGTCAAACAAAAAGACAAACAAAAGCTATGTGTGTATGATTTAAAGTAGATTAACATAATATTAGGGATAAAGATATATGGGAGGTGGGAATTGACGCATAACACAAGACCCATTAAAAAAGTGGAAATAGGTTTCTCTACCTTAATTACTGATGATATAGTAGAAATGCTAAATAGCCTTATTAGAGATAATAAATTGGATGTTTCCTCGATAGTGATTGCTTTAATATTATAGCTATGAGGTGATAAGAAAGGTAGATTTGTAATGTCTTCACTTTGGTTTATATATCAGTATTGTATAGTGGAATATGTAGGGTCTCAATGACATAGCATATTTAAGAGGTTGATATGTGGCAGGAGATTAGGTTTATATTAGAATACATGGAAAAATGGAATAGAGAAGTGGTAAAGAGTTGTACTACTTAATCCTTTAATATTAGCGTGAATGATTTGGTTTTGTGTGGTGAAATAAAATTAGTTAGCAGGATAAAAATTGAGAATATAGAGAGTATTAGGGAAGAGATCTAGAGATAAAAGAGAGGGGTTTTAAAAAGTATTAAAACTAGCAGATAAGAGTAATAGAGCTTATGTAGTTGTTAGAGTTGTAATATGAGAAGTCCTCGGTGTTAAGTTATGCAGATGCTAGTATATGAGCATCTGGAATCAACCTCGAAAAGTTAACCAGATTTTATAGATTAATATGTTACAGTTACAACAGTCTTAATAAGGAATAGTTTAGATTAGAATTTCAGGAAGCTGGCTGGTGCAAATTAATACTTGGTGTAAGTGTAATAACGGGACCTAGTTCTTGAGTTGTACGGCACAGGGTCTTTGTATCATGTGGGGTTATAGGTTTGATTACCTTAGTTGTTATTAGTAGTAGTGAACTTATAGATCTATAGAATATCAGAGAGTGTATTATTTCCTTAAATATAAATCAATGTGCTCAGATGGACAAATCTTAAGAGGGTGTGTATTTATATGTGTGAGTAGAAATTGATAATAAATGGGATAATAATAACACGTATTTAGATGAGTAATTGGTTGATGAATATAAAAAAGGGAATAAATGGGAGAACTTAAATGAAAGTACCGAATTGAGTATGGTTTGGTCCATATGGAAATGAGATGATGAAGTCGGGATTAAGGTTTAAGGGATGGTATACGTTGGTGAGTCTGTTGGGAAACAACCAGCTGGGAGACCGGAAGAA
>JABUQX010059067.1:0-10000 GCA_015478945.1 Trachelipus rathkii | reverse complement strand
TCGGGTTATTAAGTTGAACCGCTCTAGGTCATAATTCGGCGACTCTTTACCCGAATATGCAAGTGGCAAAAAACCATTGTGGGATATATATTAATTATAAAGCATATTAATATTATATATATTATATATATTAATTAATATATTAATATATATATATATATTAATATATATATATAATATATATAATATATTATAATATATATATATATATATATATATTAATATATATATATATATTAATTAATATTAATATAATTTATTATATATATAATTAATATAATAATATTTTATATATTATATATATATATATATAATATTATGAACAGTTTACAAATAAAATTAATATTTACTAATCAAGTGAAATTCAATAATTAGGAAAGTATAAAATTAAGTAAAAATAATAAATAACTGAAAATAAATATATATTAAATTTAAAAAAATAACTATAATATATATATATATATATATTAATAATATATATTATAATATATATTAAATATATTATATATATATATATATATATTAATATATTATTATCCTATATATATTTTAATAATTAATTATATATATTAATATATATAAATAATATTTAATTTATTATATAATATATATATATTCTATATTATTATATATATATTCTAATATTAGTATTAATAATACACATTAATTTATATATATTACTATATATTAATATATATATATATATAAATTATATATATAACTATATATATATATTATATATATATATATATATATATATATATATATTATAAATTATTAATATATTATATATATATATTATAATATAATATATATATATATATATAAATATATATAATTAAATAATATGTAATTATATATATAATATATATATATTATATATATATTAATATAATATATAATATATATATATATATTAATATATATATATTATCTTTAAATATATATATATATATATATATATATATATATATATATAGTATTATATATATATAAAAATGAGTAGAGAGGTAAAAATTAACAGAAAATATTAAAGTTTTAATGTACTCTATAGACCTAGGAATATTAAATTTTGGATTCTCTGTCATCCGTAGTGAATTCATTAATTTATAATATAATATTAATATTAATAAATTAATAATATTCAATATAAATTACAATCACAATATTCAATAATTAAATTGCATTCGCATTGTGAGGAGTTTGTGATAATCAGTAATCCAATGATTCAATTAATGAATAAAATTCACACTGTATTAATGATAAAAATTGGCATAGAAATCACAATCTATATATATTATATTTAATTATATATAATTATTTATAATATTATATATATATTAAATATATATATTATTAATAATATATATGATATATATATTAATATTAATATATATTAATATATATTTATTATATATTATTAATATATATATTATATATATTAAATTATTAATAGTTATATATATTAATATTAATATATATATATAAGTAAATATTAATTATATATGTGTTGTGTGTGTGTTGTTTAATGATTAGTGTGCTTTTAAGTTATTTACGAAATAACATATATAACTTTTAAAATTACATCTTGACACATGATGAGGCTATGACTAATGGTTATACGTAACGCGATACATCTAGCTCAGATATCGGTGTCAGTGGTCCGTTGTCCGGTTCGTATTTAAAACGCTCGGAATAATGGTGAAGTTTTGACGGACGGATGAAGCGGTTTTTATTTCCTGAGCTTAATAAAACTGCACAATTTTCTATTTTAAGTAAATTATATTATTCATAATAGCGATGCCGAAATCTAATGTTTCACGTTACCTTTGTATCTAAAGCTCGTCAAATCTTCTAAACTTTTGGTAATAGTGTGTCCATGGCACGAATAGAAATACAGCGGGTTGATGGCTTCTTTCCCAAACGCTTTACCTTGGCTTTCTTAATTTCTCAAAAGTTCCTTCATCAAAGACTCTCTATCCTTCCTCCGATTAATAGATTTACCATAAATGAGACTGAATATAATTTATTTTTAGAGGTATTACAACATTTGTAATTTGAGTTTGTAATAGCATGGTATGCCATCTCTTCTTCTGCCTAGTATTTTATTCTATAATCAAGTCTGACGTTGGTATTACAAAACCATCCATAGAGGTCAATTTAATTTGTAAATTATGATTAAGACTTCTTTACCAGCACTATCATTTCTATAAATACAAAAATTTATTTTAGCTAAACTATATGAAGATAAAAGGAAGAAAAGACGAGAGAATTACTCTCGAATCACAAAATTGTTAGTGACAATTATTCCGACGCTATATAGCAATTTTATAGTAATAAATAAAATATAATACTCAACCCCATGTTCCGTAAATAAAGATTTCAATAATAATGAAATTTTTATAATATATTTATTAAAATTAATATATATATATATATATATTAATTAATTTAAGTTATATATATATAGTATTAGGTATATATATATATTATTAATATATATATATATATATATATATATATATAATTAATATATATGTAATATTATTATAATTATTTAATATATAATAGTATAATATTAATATATACCGCGTATATATATATATATTATAAATATATATATTAATATATATTAATATATATGTATTATATATATATATATATATATAATAATATAATTATATATATAACTATTATATATATATATATATATATAAATATATATAATTATATATATATTATTATATATATATTATTATATATATTATATATATACTTATTTAATATACTATATATTATATTATATAACTATTAATTATATTATATATATATATATAATAATATATAATAATATATTAAATATATATTATATATAATATATATATATATGATTATATTATAATGAAATAACAAATAAAATATATGAGAGCATCTAAATTGCCTATTATATTAGGACATGTGAGAAAACACCTTTAAAATACTTATAAAAAAATATCTATATTACAATATAATAAAAAATATATATGAGCAAGTATTACAATAAAAATATCAAATTTATATGGTATAATATGTAGCTTAAAAGAGTACGAATAATTCAGTTTAGCTTTGACTATAGTTATATTTGGAGTATATTGTTCGGATAAGTATATATGAAAATAAGGACAATGTATGAATAGACAGTATATACTAATATTTTATAGAGACAACTAACTCTCTTAATTATGTTCTATCATTATACATTTCTTGTTTCGTAATAGTTATATTATTTATAATTATATATATATATTATTATTTATAATTATAATTATATATATATATATTTATATATATATATATATATATATATAATATATTATTTATATTAATATATATATAAGGTTTGAATTATTTGGTTATATGAGCGTACAACTATTCATCGAATCCTATTATCTCAAAACCTTTACAATAAGCTATCATGTGGACAATTAGGAAATAACATTGTTGGACATCCTGGCAAATTTTATTGCGGAAACTGTAACAAAAATTAAAATAAATAATCATTATCTCAAAAAACTACTAATAGCTAAAACAGCGACAAGGAATTACATTTTTGGAAATCCTTCGTTAAATAATTTTTAGGTTCTAAATGTAACTAAAATTAAATATTAATAAAATAAATTTAAAATAATATTGCAATTATTTTATTTTTTTTTTAGGGAGCTCGGAGCTTAATTATAATATATTATTTGTAAAGGTATTACACGGCAATGTAAGGGGGCTCGAGCCGACGGGAAACACAAGGGGGGGACGTTTTTCCATACCCCGTAGGGGAGGGCGGAGGAAACCACCCGCGATCATGATTCCCCATTATTATGACAAATATCCAAAAAGAGTCGGTGGGTTCCGGAGACCTCCTCTTCCGAGTGTAGGTGGGGGGAATATAGTTTATCTTACCCCGTAGGTTTCCCTCACCGTGAAGGCCGAAGAGACCCCGACTCCTGCCATCGGTGCGGTATACCTTGGGGGTATTCTTTAGTAAAAAAGAAAAAACAAGCAAAATTTAAATAGATTAAGTCTATTTTTTTTAACCGAGTAAATCTCAATAAAAGGTCTCTAAATAGGCTCCTATTATCAATATTATCTAATAATATATTATTTAACAATAATTTGTTTTTATTTTTTTTATTTTTTTTTTACATTTTTCCGAACTAAAATTTTTACCAGGATCCAAAAATGTATTCCTCTCCACTTTATCAAGTTATATTTTATCCCAAGAATTCATTTTTTTTTTTGCTTTTTTTTTTTTTTTTTTATTTTTTTTTTTAAACATTTTTCCGCCCCTAAAATATTGGACACGCATTCCAGCAATTGTATTCCCTTTTCCTTGTGGGCTCTTGTGTATGATTTTTTTGAGAGATATTGGATTGATGTTAGTTGTACGCTCTCAAGAACCCAATTCAAATCTAGCAAAAGTCGATTTTAAATAGATATATATATTATATTATATAAAGTATTTAATTAATTATATTATATAATTTTATATATATTTAATTATTTATGATGATATTTTTTATATTTAATTATATCTATATTCATTTCTGTTATATTTATCTTAGTATCTATTATAATTATATATATTTTCATAAAATATTTTCCTCTTATATATTATATTTGCTTAGGAACTAATCTAGTTCAAGAAGTTAATTAATCAATTGTAATTTTCATTGCTTTAATTTAATAAACTATATATAATATTTATATATATATATATATATATAAGTTATTATCTTATTACATATATATGTATTATATACTTATTATATATTATATATAATATATATAATATATTTATATATAATATTATTATTAAATCTAATATAATACCGTATATATATATATATGTATATACTATAGTATATATTAATTTATATATAATGATATTTTATAATTATATATATATATAATATAGTATATCTATTATATACTATATAATATATTATACTATATATATTTATTATATATAATATATTATATACTATTACTATATATTACTATTAAAATAGTATTATATATCATATAATATATTATATATAGTATATATTATATAATTATCACGTATATATATAATTATATTTATATAAATATAATGATGTAATATAATATATAATTATATAATATAATTTATATACTATATATATATATATTAATTATATATAATTTATTATATATATAAAATATATATAATTAAAAAACCGTATTATATTATATTATATATTTAATTATATATATATTATATATATATTAATATTTTAATTATTATATATATATTATATAATATATATATATATATATATATATATAATATATTAATATATATATATACTATATATATATACGATATATTTATTATATAATATATATAATGGTTCGTAGAGAAGAGGCAGGCAAGTCCTTCACTCTGATCATATTCAATGTTGTAAAAGTTTTTTACAATTATTGTTTAAATTTTTCAATGATTCGGGTACTATTAAATTGAGGTATAAAAAAAGAATTGATAAAAGTCAATTTATTTTATTATTGCTGAAATTACATTGTTTCAAATATAATGTTATCTTTTAAAGAAAATATATTTGTGTCCTTATATATATAAATTATGTAATATATATATATATATAATAGATTATTATATAATATAAATTATATATATATATAACTATATATATAATAGTTTTATATTATATATATAATATAATATATATATATATATTATAATATATATTAATTATATAATTATTAAATATATATATTTTATATATATATATATATATATATAATTATATATATTATATATATATATTAATTTTATTATATATATAATTATTATAGAGGGAGAGAGAGAGAGAGAGAGAGAGAGAGAGAGAGCCAAGGTAAAGGAGCGATAACAAAAAATAATTTTGTACGTTTTTGGTACTTTATTAAATTTTATTTATCCGTTTTAATAATATTTATGTTTTTTTTAACGGGCTAATGAATTCCAGAATAAGGGCCAGGAAGAATTATCTCGAAATAGTAATGACACTTGTACAGGAAAACCAAAATGCATATTTGGAATCAAGCCCCGTATATAAGCTATTTACCATCCAGGATGTAAAAAAAACACAAATCTAACAAAAACAAAACTCTCGAAAAAGTAACGACACTTACAGAAAAACAAATTGACATATTTGGAATCAGCGTATAAAGCTTATTATAACTTTGTAAATTTTTCGTTTCGTCCCCCTCTGTCCCCATCGGCTCGAGCCCCGCCGCCTAAAAATTGAAGTTCAAGGAAATTATATTTCCATTAGGGGGCTCGAGCCGATGGGGCAGAGGTGGGGGGGAACGTCCCCCCGTCGTCAACCTAGAGTGCCGAGGACCCCGATCCTGGTATCCAAATGCGGATCTACCCTTGGGTAATCGCTTAGTTTTAAAAATCTATAAAACGCTACCTTTGCATATAATATAGAGCTTTAATACGCTGATTCCAAAAATATGCTACGGACTTTTATTTTTTTTGTAGTGTCGTACTATTTCGTTTTTTTTTTTTTTTTTTTTTTTTTTTTTTTTTTTTTTTACATTCCGGAAATAAGCTTTATACGCTTGTTTCCAAATATGTATTTGGTTTTCCTGTAGGTGTCATACTTTTTCGAGATATTTCTCCTGGCTCTTTTATATATATATTTTTGCTTATTGACGTTATGTTGTATAGTTCTACGATCATTTAAACTTTTTCAATAATTCAAAATGTATATTATTTTTTTATTTTATTTGAAACATATACTTTACCCTAAGAAAATAATTAATAACTAACACAATTCGAAATAAGTTCATACAACTTTTTAATAAAAAATTTAAAAAAAAGGCAAAGATCTGAGCTTCACACAGAATAGCAATTTCTGGTCAATTATTCTGCATTTTTAACTTTTTCAAACATAAAAAAACACACACACACACAGATATATATTTCGGGTCATATCCAGCTTCACATGTACCTATATATTTATATTATATATATATATATAATTGTATATCTATATATTAGTATATTTATCCTTAATAACATATGTTATATATATTATCTAGTAGTGGGAGCTATATATATATATAATATAATTTTATTTTATATTATATATTTTTATATATATATAATAGTATATATATATTAGAGCAAAAATGATCTATGAAAATTTACTTATTTATATTTATATTTATATTTAATATTTTTATATATAATATTATATATAATAATTATATTTATTATATTATATATTTATAATTGTATAATATATATTATATATATATTATTATATACCTATAATATATTATATCTGATTTTTGATAATATAATATATTATATACTATAATTATATTTAAATAATTAAATATTATATATTATAATAGTACTATAATTATATATATATTATTATAATTATATTATCTATATATAGATATTATCTTTAATATATATATAACTCAACTCCTTTCTATTACTAAACTAATAATCAATCTTCCATAGAGGATGGATCACACTTTATATTTCTAAAAAAGTTTCAGAGAGGTTTTGTGTTCTGATGCGTCATCGGATATTCTTTTCACCACCCAAGTTGCTTGTTCTGTAATGTTCGCCCTTCTATGGAGAATACATCACATATCTGTGATGGTTTCTCACATATTGCACTCTATAATAATGGAGGTGGAGGTGGAGGTGGATGTGGATGTGGAGGTGGAGGTGGAGGTGGAGGTGGAGGTGGAGGTGAAGGTGAAAGTGGAGGTGGAGGTGGAGGTGGAGGTAGAGGTGGTGTAGACTCCATCTCCATTATTATATTGCACTCTATGATAATGGAGGTGGAGTCTAGTTCTTCTCGACTTTTCAGCTCTCCTGCTCTCTTGAACCCTATCCAATCTTTCTATTCGTCGAACTGTTTCATCATTCTTCTTATAATGTTGTCATTACAATGGACACTGCTCTCTCTCTCTCTCTCTCTCTCTCTCTCTCTCTCTCTCTCTCTCTCTCTCTCTCTCTCTCTTCTCTCTCTCTCTCTCTTTCTCTCTCTCTCTTACAATGAACACTGCTCCACAGAACTCTCCAGTTGTATACCCCCCTTTTTTTTTTTGGAAGAGAGCTCGTGTGACTGATTTTTCTACATAGTCTCATACGTTCACAGTCAAACTCTCTGAACCCTAGGCTTAACCACTATGCTCGATCTTGCATATAAAGTTCTGGGCACAATATACTTTTTAAACTTCGTTTGATTTCCACACTTTCATAAACTAGGTATCGAGGCATGCCGGCCTTTAATTTGACACTAGTATATATTTGTACCCTAATTCTGGTGGAATTTGATAGTCCTCTGACTTTAAATATATATATAGTTATGTATGTATTTCAATAGCAAAGAGTTATATATAGCTTATATATATATATATATATATATATATATATATATATATATATATATATATATATATATATATATATATATATATATATATATATATATATATCTGAGCAAAAGAAAATTAACCGTACTATTAACGCAATAATGAATTTGTTAAACATCAATTTCAAGATAAAATATGAATGTTAAATATGAATGTTAATTTGTACTGTTAGCTATTAAAAATATCTGAAATATAACTTATATAAATATAAATATAACTTAGTAACTAATTCCTAAAAATTTTGGTTTAATTTAAATATCTTAATAACAATTGTTTAATTCAAAGAAAAAAATGATTAAGCGTTATTTGTTTTTTGGTTATTTTACTTGTAATTTTGATCTGTTATGCATTTTTTAAAATATATTATTAATTAACAATATTATTATTAATGTCTTATTTTTGTTATTAATATTATTAACATTATTAATCTTAATCCCGTTTATTTATTATATAAATATTCAATTAAGATATATTAGCTAATTGTTTTTCATTTAAAACACTTTTTTATTACATTTTATTAGAAAAAATATAACAAAAAAAAAAAAAACGTTAAAGCAATAAAAAAAAAACTGCTTTTCAAGTTTGTTTAAATAATAATAATAAAAAAAATCATGATAACTTAAACCAATTGGTTTAATCCAAACCTATCAGTCAGTTAATACCACCAGAATAAAACCGTAATTAGGAACTATTAGAGGTTATTCTAAATATTACTGCTAACGTAAAACCATAATATATATATATATATATATATATATATATATATATATATATATATATATATATATATATAGTATATATATATATATATATATATATATATATATATATTTAAATATATATAGCATATATATATATATATATATATAAGGTTGTTGTATAAGGTTAAGTTATATATATATAGATAATTATATAAATTATAGTTATAAAAAAAAATATATATATATATATATATATATATATATATATATATATATATATATATATATATATATATATATATATATATATATATATATATATATATATATATATATATACATATACATATACATTTTATATCTATATATATACGTCTTTATATATAAATACATACATCCCTGCGTAAATATATATATATATACATACAAACATACATTATATTATTATTTATAGTATATATATATATATATATATATATATAGTTATATATATATATATATATAGTATATATATATATATATATATATATATATATATATATATATAAATATATATATATATATATATATATATATATATATATATATATATATATATATATATATATATATATATATATATATAGCAGTATATAGTATATAATTATATATATATATATATATATATATATATATATATATATATATATATATATATATATATATATATATAAGAAAGTATATATATATATATATATATATATATATATATATATATATGAAGCGGCACGAACGCGAAAGCGCTTCTAATGATAAATGCGAAAACGGTTAAACACCATCTGATTGAACGAAGTACACTG
>JABUQX010059066.1:0-12500 GCA_015478945.1 Trachelipus rathkii | reverse complement strand
TCAGTATGTTGATCGATACTGAGTACTGAAACATCTGATGCATTTGATGCAAAATCATCATGAATTCTTCATTCGATAATCGTTTACAAGGTCTTCCTTTTTGTCTCATTTCCAATTGTATCTCTCAGTGTTATTCCAATAATTTCAATTGCCAGTAACTGGAAAGATAAATATATTCGGCAGTATGGCAATTCAAAAAAAAATCTAAAAGTATGTTAACTGTGGGTAGGTTATAGAATGTAATGTTTTGGAAATGATACAATTAATTTGTAAAGTTCAAAAAAAAATTATAATGTTTAAAAAATGTTAAAAGTTCATAAAATTCGTAAGTGTTTGAACAAATGTAATGTCAATTACCATGTAAAAGTAAATGATATAGAATAAGTACTATGTATTTACTGTTAAAAGAATCATATATAATTATATACATATGTCAAAAGTTGAAATAGTTAACAGAATATTAGTTTCAAATCCCAAAGATTTTATTTATTATTGAAAATGGTTTGGGATTTGAAACCAAAACTCTATTGACTTTGGTCAAAAAAAAAATTTATATTTGGGACATATATGATATAATAAATACCCATTAAATAAATATTTTAGGATAAAATATTAGTTAAATATTAATCAAAAATTAAAAATATAATAATTCTTTGGTTAAATATTCAAAAATTTCAAAAAAAAATTTAATTAAGATTAGTATTAAAAATCTCAAAAAAAAATAAAATCAATTAGTGTTATCTTCTAATCAATCAATTGTAAGATTAAAGTCTTCCTCTTATTGAGAAACTTTCAGTGTGTGACAATCTAGTGGTAGCAGTATATTCTCTGCCTTGCCATGTTAGATTCCATCTTCTTTAAGTGATAGATTGTAAAAGTTTCAAATGTCAACATGTAGCATTTTTAAATGTTGGATTGTAAAAGTTTCTCATGATATCCAGTGAGATGGCATTTAAGTTTTTTGTAATAACTGTTATCTTGTTCGTTTGCTTTCCATTGTTAAAATTCTGTATCAAAAGCTTCTTTTGATGCCTTTTCTCGCAATCATAACCATTTCTAGTATAGATGGAAGTAGTAACGTTATCAACGTCCATCTATACCAGAAATGATCATAATTATAAGGACAAAAAATATAAAATCTTAAACTATTGGTTAGATAATACAGGTCTATTATTTTGCTGAAAATATACTAAAAAATAAAAAATGAATAAAATTATAAAGTTCAGGTACATCTGTACTCAATTAAGTACTCGTATTACGAACTTAAAATTAAAGGTTACTAGTATATAAAAGGAAAATCAATAAAATTATATTTTTATTGTAAAATTCATTATTACACATATAATAATCAAATATGTACATACAAATAAAAATTCTACATCTATCTTTTAAAGTTCCTTTTCAGTTTCACTTTTAGCCATAGAGATAGTAATGAACTAGCTTTTACTATCTTTATCACTAAATGTGACTCTTCTTATATTCTTGAATCTGACCTTCTTCGCAGGTATATCTGGCTGTTTTCTTGGAGGTATATCTGGAGGTAGATCTGATGATCTTCTTGGAGGTAAATCTGGTGGTTTTTCTGGCAATTCTAGTGCTGTATGATCCATTCTTTCAGTTCGAGATGTTGACTGTCTTGTCTGAACAGGTGATCTTTCTATCATCGTATATTGATGTTTCGGTCTATATGATAAATCTTTTTCTTTACCTCTAGTTCTACGTGTAGGTACATCTACCGGTTGTGATACTGGTAATGCTATCGCTTGTTCTTCATCACCGAACATTTCTTCTGTTCTTCCGAATATTAGTTCATCTGGTTCTAATGTAGCGTGTTTCATTTCACTTTCTTGTGCTGATTCTGCTACTGGTTCCACATCTTCATCTACAGCTTCGGGTGCTTCTTCTTCCACGTCAAATTGTGATTCCTCCATTATATTTCTATTTGTTTTGGGTGTTCTCAGATAAATTACTCTAGTTTCACTTTCATCATCATCATTATCTTCAGGTTTGCCATACTTATTATATTTATTTTGTTTCTTCTTTCTTAAGTTAACATTAATTTTCTGTCTTGTGTCTGAGGATATATTTATATCGGTTTCTTTATTAAATTTCTCATCTTTTCCTCGTGTTCTAGCTACTTTAAAGTTATCTACATTTACTCTATATATCTTACCTGTTGTAGGATCTCTTAAGATATAGGTATTACTTGTTTCAAATTCATTCCCATAAGCTTCAATGCGAAATGGACCTCTCCATTTTCGGAACAGTTTAGGTGATAGGTGTGGTGGTTTGATTCTCTGAGTGTACACCAAATCTCCTATCTTTATCGGTCTATCTTTTGCCGTTTTGCTGTTCTGAGTTGAGTACTTTTTAACTTCATTTTCCAATGTTACTCTGGCTTGCCTTCTTATTTCCTTAATTCTTTCATACAATTTTTCTATCTTTTCATATCCTCTGTGTAGTACTGGTTAGGATCTCTAAGATTTATTAAAAGCTTCAGTTGTATTCTGATGGCATAGCGCTTCGTGTAGCCATAGAGTAAGAAATGGGGATCTGTTTTAATGCATGCTACCGTTGTATGTGTTATTTATAGCTGCTTGGGCCAAAGGTAAATATTGGTCCCAATCGCGCTGATTATCTTTGACGTAACATCTCAGAAAGTTCGCTATATTTGCGTTTGTCGTTTCGACAAGACCATTGCTATTGGCGTGGTAGCTACTTATTTCTACCTTTTTAATCTTAAACTTCCTGCATATACCCTTCATGAGTTTTCCTACAAATTCCAATGCATTATCGGAAATTACCGTATCTGGTACTGTGTGGCATACTACTATCCTATCAATGAAAACATCTACTATTTTATCACTATCTCTCGATTTTAACGCTGCTAATTCTACATATCTTGTTAATTGATCTTTAAAGACGAGTATATATTTATTTCCTTTTGATGAGACTGTTAATGGACCCATAATGTCCATTGCAATCTTTTGGAATGGTTGTTCTGCTAAAGGATAGGTCTTTATTGTTGCCTTTTTAGGCTTAGAACCTTTCGCTTCTTGACACGTATGACAGCTCTTACAAAATTCTTCTACTATTTTCCTAATATTTTGAAAGTGATATCTTCTTTTTAGTTTTTCTAGAGTTCTTTCTGTCCCACTATGACCTTGAATAGAGTGGGTCATATCAATGGCTATATCAATTAAAGATTTGGGTAACCATATCTTATAATTTTCTTTAATTTTTATATAGATCATATTTCTAAAGAATTTCAAACCTTTTATCTTTTTACCCCTTTTTAGCTCTTCGTATTCCACCTTCATTTCGACTGCCTTCTTTTGTTCTCTTGAAATTGTTGCGGTATCTAATGTTAAAATTTCATCTGTTTTATCTATATTTTAATGTTTATTATCAAACTTTCCTTTATCTGTTTCTTTATCTTTATTATTGGAGTTCTGATTTTTCTTACTTTTATTTTTAAAACTATTATTTTCTTTAGGATGGTGCTCTATCATATTGAGTTTTTC
Organism: Trachelipus rathkii; assembly: GCA_015478945.1. Taxonomy (NCBI): domain Eukaryota; kingdom Metazoa; phylum Arthropoda; class Malacostraca; order Isopoda; family Trachelipodidae; genus Trachelipus; species Trachelipus rathkii. Next base: position 8,976 of record JABUQX010059066.1, on the reverse strand, counting down.
TTGTCTCGTTTCTTCGGCTCTTATTTCTTCATCATCTATTTCACCTGTATCAGGGATATATCTAGACAAGAAATCTGCAACTGAGTTCTTCGTACCTTTTATATGTTCAAAGGTCGGATTGAAATCTGATACTGTTAAAGACCATCTAGCTAATCTAGCCGTTGGATAATCTTTCTTAGTGAATATTGCTACTGCTGCTGAATGATCAGTTTTCACTTTTATCTTATATCCATATATTAAGTTCTTAAACTTCCTCAACGCAAAGATGATTCCCAAACATTCCATCTCCGTAGGGGCATAATTCTTTTCCGCTTTTGTCAAAGTTCTGCTTGCAAAAGCTAAAGGTAATTCTTCTCCTTTATCATTCTCTTGTAGTAATACTGCTCCTAAACCATGTATGGATGCGTCAGTTACAACAATAAATTCTTTGTTGAAATCTGGATATTGCACGATTGATCTTGCTAGCAATAGATCTTTCAGTTTATTCAATGATCTTTCTTGTTCCTCTCCCCAAATGAATTCCTGCTTTTTCTTAAGTAGTTTGGTTAGAGGTTCAGCAGTACTTGAAAAAGTCGGTAGAAGCGTTCTGAAAAATCCAAAGAAACCTAAAACTGAACGTACTTCTGGGACGCTAGTAGGTGTCCTTATTTTCGATAAAGTTTTTAGCTTCTCAGGGTCTACAGTAACCCCTTGACCTGAAATCAAGTATCCTAAAAAGACTATCTCCTTCTTAAAAAATTGGCATTTCTCCAGTTTAACTTTGAAGTTGCATTTCCTCAGTGCTTCGAAAACTCTTGATAGGCTATTGTAATGAGAAGGTACATCTTTAGAATATATTACGATGTCATCTATATACGAGAGACAATCTATGCCTAATAGTCCACTTAATACCAAACTCATCACCCTACTGAACACGGCGGGTGATTGTTTCAAACCCATTGGCAGGACGCGCGGCTGATAGCATCCTCTCTGTGTTCTAAACGCTAGTAAGGGTCTACTCTCTTCGCTTAATGCTATCTGGTAGAAGCCATCGAGAACGTCTACACAGCTAAATATACTAGCTCGTCCTAGTGAGTTCACAGTGTCCTGAATGAATGGAATAGGGAAGCTGTCTCCTACAGACCATTTATTTATCTTCCTATAGTCGACACAAATCCTGGGGCGACTTCCAGACTTCTTCGGTATCACTAGTAATGGACTACTGTGGGGAGACACTGATGGTTCAATCAGGTTCTTCCTCAACTGGTCCTCTGTCCAGTTATTAATATCTTTCACAAAAGATCTAGGTTGCTGATACTGTGGAGTGAACAGGACCTTTGGGCATTTCTCATCTAGTTCTAGTTTAAATTGATAGTTGGGGAACTGCCCTATGGGATCATCTGCCAGTCCCACAACGTCTCTGTTTTTCATGAGAAAATCAATAATGTTTTCAAGTTCCTCAGGTCGTTGTAACACTCTATACTTTTCTTCATCCTTCGTCAGTATCTCTTTGTATGTCATATATAATTCTTTCTCTGATAACCCTTCTGTTATTGTAGGTATCTTCCACTTTTTATAATCTTTTCTGGACTCTTGCATGGTTTGTGCATGTATTTGCTTCATCATGGTATTGCGTGTGGCATTGACTCTTTCTATTTCTGCACGATTTCTTCTCAAGACTGGATATGCTGTTGTTATGGCTTCACCCTTTATTATTTCAATAGGGCGGCTCCCCTAAATTATCAGCTCTATATTTATATTACCTTCGACTTCACATTTGGATAAAGTACTTCCGTATAAAGATGGCATGCGCTTGCCTCTAAACGGCATCAGTTAGTAACTGTAATTAACCTGATGCTGATTGTCAGGTAATTGTTGCGTCTTTTTATCTTCAATTTAGCTTCTAAAATGTATTTAAATTTAGGTAAAATTCTTTTATTATTATTAAGTTTAACTATACACATTGTATCCGTATCTTCATATAAATCAGGTTCTGCATTTATTTCAGGTGTGTATTTATCTAAGTTTTTACCATTATTATTTATTACCAACAACTTTTCTTTTATTCTTTCTTTATCTGCTGTTGACATAAGTTGTATCATGTCAGTTTGGATTCGAGAGTTTTGGGCTGCAATCATTCTTGCTGAGGTCTTTACGCTCTTTCCCGTCGAAGGCGATGACGGACAATCATCGTCAGCTTCTGGGACCCAATTATCTCTCTCTTTCTTACTGATATTCCACAAAGTATGTTCATTTGTACATCTTTTCTTTCTATGCTTATGATGTGATTTGAGGCGATTACCTAAGTTTCTTGAACTTGTATTTGAAGTTGATGCTTGTTGGTTGATCAATTCCAAGTTTACATCTGTATCAATACCAGTTTGGTTCCACTTAAGTTCACCTCTGTTTGGTGTTATGGTATTAAACGTCTTACGTACCATTGACGTACACACAGGCTGTGTGATTTGAGTTTCAGACCTTGTACCGCCATACTGGCCTCTTAGCGGGTGCAGATTGCTTGTTTGTAAGCATTCCACATCTTGAGTGTGTTGAATGGCTGAGTTTTCAGTGCGGGTTGCGTCACTCTTCCATCTTCTAGCCCCTTTACCATTCCTGGTTCTCCTTCCATTCGTCTTGGTATATCTTGGATAACTTGGGTCGCGATCCCTAGTATCCATCCACCATTTGGAATATCTATGAGAATTCGGTGTGTATCGTTGAGCATTGGATGGTGCGGTGCGGTACCGTACTGTATTGTCACCATCAATCAACATTTTATTTTCAGAATCTCTTCTATGATTTCTCCAATACTTTCTCTTCCAACTATGGTTGGGGTTTCTGGCAAAATTTCTTTTAATACTATTGCATCGGTCAGAGCTCTGATCATAACCGTGCTCAATTGCTTCAGAATTATATTCATAATTCTCTTCATCATGATCGAATTGTATCGTCTGATCAGATGGATGAGGAATAAAATCCTCATAATCTAACTCATGAGCGCTGTGCTCATTCTCACTATAATTATTTTCTATGTCGGAATCAGATGATTGACCATTATGCTCATTCTCATCATAGGATGTGTATGAGTCTTCATCTGTATCTTTGCCAGTGCGCTGTATCATATTTGCCGATTCAAACGCGTACTCCATATGAGTGCGGTTGTCGCCACTCTGGACATCGCTTTCAGAGTCCTCTTCAAGGATGTCTGATTCTTCTTCGGAAGCTTCCTCACGGATTACATATAGATCCGGAGTTCTTGAGACTTTATAACAATACAAGTCACCTTCAAAGACATCATCCATACGAGTCTGAGGTGGTCTTTTATATCTCCCTCTACTGGTATCTTCGTACCAATCTTCGGCATCATCTTGGCTGTTTCTTGAGTACCTATTGTTATTGTGGTACCAGCCACGTTTATTATTTCTGCGCCTATATCTGCGCCTATTTCTTCCAAAATTAGTGCGCTTATTTCTTCTACTCGTTTGCCAGTTCTTTCCATTATTACCTCGATTATTAAATCTACCCTTCTGCCATACAGGATTCGGTTGTTGCCGCCATCGGTTTCTACGGGCGTATCCACCATTGATACCACTGCATCGGTTCGATCTCTGGTAGGGTCGACGACGTCTTACGTATTTCCTCCGTTGATGCCAGCGATTCTCCGTTGATCCTGATGTCCTATTTTCGCAGATTATATTCGATCGTTGGTTGGAGCATTCCTTGTCCACCATTTTCGCGGATAGTTTTACCTTTTTGTCTACCATTAAAGGTATCGGATTATTCCAATCTACTCTTGAACCTGTGCCACTTTCCTCCTTGAAATAGCACTTCCTATCCTTAAAATCGAATATGAGTGGGGTCTGTGACAATAAATCACAGCCTAAAATAAGATTACCTTCGAAATCACAGTTATCTCCTACAATCACAAATTTGAACTGACATGATCTATTAGCTATCTCTAATGTAAGTGTGGTGATTCCGTACACCTGTATTACACCCTGGGTAATACTTTCTAAATTTATTTTAATGTCTTTGTAAATTAAATCAAAACTATCTTTTAAATCATTAAAGTGTGTATATCTAAGTATATTTAAAGATGACCCTGTATCGATAAAAGCACGTTCTTTATGATAGAACTTATCATTGTTGCTTAAAATACTACAATTTAAATAATATGCGGCCACTCTGGTGCGGTGTGGTGCGAAGTTATTTTGCTCCGCTTGCCTAATATTACACACTTTGTGCGGCAATGGTGTCTTAACATCCATAATTGAAGCTACCCTGCCGCGTGGTGCTTCCTTGAATAGGTTTTCTACTCTTGGGGCGCGTCTCGTGGTGCGCGTGCGCGACGCCTTGCCTTTTCTAAAAAAGCTTTGTTCTGTACCTTAGCACACTGCTCCTTTTTATTGAGCTCCGCCATTTCATAATCTGATCCGCTTTCGCTTATTATACGATGGGTTAGCTTTCTTGCCATTTTCTGATCGCCTTTCCCTTGGTTGGGTGTCTCACCCCTTTCCAATATTTTGCAACTTTTGTGCACATTACCTCTAATGTACTCTGCTTCGTCCGAATCTACTTCTGAACTGGACGGCTCTTCATATGAATCTCTTAGAAGCTCTTCCTTAGAAAGAGAACGATGTGTCTGTCTGGCATTCTGCATAGGAGGAGTTTCTGTTCCAGAAACTACTGCATCTGACACTTTATTTACCTTATACTCATTGCGATTTGCCTTTTGGCTTGCTCCCTTCTCTGGAGTGAATCTCGGACTGGGGGAACTACTGCCCCTCCTTGACCTATTAAATTTATTCCAACGTACCCCTCTCGTGGGCGTTGCATCATCTCCTACTTCATTGTTAGTTGACCATGTCTGTGGTCTTCTTGGCATAGGGCTTGTACTTCTAAATCGTTGCCTTTGCCTACTACTACTTCTAGCTCTGCTGTTCCTTTGTTTATAGGAACCGGGATTATTGTAGGTTCTGGGATACTTGTGATCCCTACTGTAATGAGGATCGTAATTGCCTCTTCTATATTTGCGGTCATAATCTTTTGGCCAATTATTGCCAGGTTTTCTGTACCTTTCGGCTGAACTTGCTGGTCTAAATTGTGGTCTACTACCTCTATTGTCAAATCTATTCTCATTTCTCTTTATCCCTCTCTCAAAATTATCTCCTATTGCGCTTATTTTATCATCAGCTCTTCTTCTATTATCTATTTTCTTTGCACTAAGTTTACTTATCAATTCAGAAGCTGTATTTTCTTTTGTAAAAATCTTTGCCACTCTCTCTTTGGTCTTTGCATCTGTGAACTTCATGTAAGTATTGCCCCATAACATTACCCTTCTCATCTCTTTACTCACTACTATACCATATCTCAATTCAAGTTCTTCAGAGAACTCCGTCACCAATCTTCTTAACTTGTGACAAAAAGTCGCTAGGGTCGAACTTTTACTCCATTTCATTGTTGTGAATTCTTCGAACAACTCCCAAACGCGAAATGATGTCATAGGAGCTAAATTTTCAAGCAATACCTTCTTAAATTCTTCGTAAGAAGTTGCTTCCGAAAGCTCTGGGGTTGCTTCTAGCGCTATTCTTGCTGAGGAATTTGCATCTGCGCTTATATGTACAAGGGCGCAAGTTATTTTTTCTTGGTCTCTGGATATGCCCTCCTGGGCGAAGTTGTGCTCCAGTATTTTTAACCACGAGTTCACATGGGGACCAGTGGATGCGGCACCGATTGCAGGGGGCCCATCCAAGATAGGAATTTTGATTTTGGACATAAAAAGTCGGTTCACATTTACTGCCGTCATATTTTCTCTCTCGTTACGTTCGTCTTCTCCCGTCATATTTAAAGGATTCTCTAATACTAATGTAGGTGTGCGTGGTGGTGTGTGTGTGGGTTGCTGTGTAGTTACTGTTACCGGGGTCTCCGGGGGACTAAGTGGTGATCTCTCAGGAGTGGTAGGTCTATCTGACCCTTGGGACATTTACTACCTAGCCTCCTCGTATCGGCTTTTTACTACTTAAACTATATTAAAAGTTTTACTATTTTTAGTCCTCGTGACTACAAACCAAAAAATGAAATTATATATTTACTATATCTATATTATTTATTATATATAATATAATATATCTTATATATATCTATATAAAACTTACACACAGGACAGAAGTTTAATTACCTGTAGACAAATTATTATAATATATGTAACCGTTGTATATATGTTAAAATATAAAATGGAATAAAATTTCAACAAAAAAAAAATTGTCAGCTTATATATATTATAAATAAATTAGAAAAATAACGGGGGAGTAATATATATATATATATATATATATTATTATATATATATATATATTATATATTATATATTAATATTATATAATATATATAGATTTATATATCTCAAATCTCTATCTACTTATTATTCACCTTTTTATACTTTAAAGAAATCGGTGTATTTATTAAATTTGAACGTAGGGGGCCTCGAGGAAAGGTATGACTCTATGGTTGTTTTTTTAATATAAAGCAAACAAGTATTACAGTGTAATAATAGAAACAATGAATAAAAAGTTGTGTATTAAAGAGTAAAGCGTTCCTCGCTCTGAAAATTTAAAAGTTAAAATTCTTGGTGTGACCCAAATAGCACACACCACACTTAATTGTGTAATTTACTTTCTTACGCCAACATGTGTATATTTATATATATATATTTAAATATATATATATATAAATATGATGTGTCTAGTTATTGTTCTTTAAACGCTTTAATATTTATTACTTTACTAAATATAGATGCAAAGTGGCTTTAAGCAAGAATATTATTTATAAGACTTGGTTTTGTAAGCAAATTGAGATGGTTTTATTGTTAAAAAAAAAAATTAGTGTTCTTTTATTTAACTATCTTTAGAGAGAAAAGATTTGTGGGATTGAAAATTTTCTTTAACAGATAGATTGTGTTAAATCAAGTGCAATGTTTTACTCTAATCGCGTAAAGTTTTTTCTAATACTTTTAAGGGATTTTTAATGATTGATTACACTGCCTCAATATTTTTCTTTACGTACTTGTGCAAGACTTTATGTGCAAATGAATATAAATACGACTATATATTTATATATATATATATTTCTATATATATATATACTCATACAAAGTATTTATATTGGCACTTTTGACTTGTGATCTCTTTTGGATCCAAGCAAGTCAGAAATTACTGAGAATAGATACAATGAGAATTTAGACTGACCTTTTTACCACATAGATGGCGATTTGACCTTGTTCCTTTTGGAGTTTCCTTCTTGGGTTTTTGGACGTCTTGTTGTTAATGAAAATTTTCGGAGTTTTCGATTACTCCGAATGTACGATTTGTCTGGGCTTATTTAGACGTTACCACTTTAGGAAATCACTTTTATTTTTGAAATTTTTGTATTTATTTTCTTCACTGTTTATGGAAAATGCTTTACTTCCTTCTTCCGGATTGGACTTTTTTAGGCTTTTCAATCTCAGCTCTGTATAGATGCGTGTGAAGGCGCAAGAATTTTATCGACCTAGTTTCTTCTAAGTCCCGTTAAGATCGGACGCCAAACTGAGCTGTCTCGATCTACCTTCTTTCAGTCTCGTAGGATCGGATGCCAATCGGACTGCTTGAGACTTTCTTCTTCTAAGTCCCGTTAAGATCGGACGCCAAACTGAGCTGCTGTGAATTAGCTTTATTTTCTAGGTCTTTTCTGTTTACGACAGGTTTTCTCAAAACCCCTTACTTTTTGAGCTGTTATACCGCTCTTGATGCGTGGTTGATGTTCAAGAAGATTTCTTCGGGTATTTAGCCCTAGGGTGTTTTCTAATATTTATATAGCGGTTTTAGCTAAAACTGCAGCTTCTATTATGAATAAAAATACCTATCACGCTTATAGGTATTCCTGGCTTTTGACTACTTCTTGAAGAAATGTATATGAAACTTTATTCAGTTTTAATTCTTTATTCTTATAGTTCTATATTTACATAAATAGATAAATGTCGTAATTTATGAAGTTAAGGAATTAAGTTCATTAGCATTTCCAGAATATTAATAAATGTCAGTATGGTTCAGTAAATATATATGTATATATATTATATGTATATGTAATTTAAAGCTTTCACAAATGTTAATATATTTGGTTATTCCTGTTAGGTTATTGTTATTCACTGGAGTTTTTCATTAACTTTAACTAAAACATTTTAAGTTTCATTAGAAAAGTGAGAAAGGTTGAAGCCCAGACTCGTACTGTTAAAAAAGTCTTTCTGTTAATGAATTTAAAAATTTCACTGATATATATAATTTGATATTCTATATATATATATATATTTGTCACCAAACATATATATATACAGTAATCATATATATATATATTTATATTATATTATATATCGTTTTAAATTTCTATATATAATATTATATATAATTATATTATATATATTATAGATATAATATAATATATAATATTCTATATATATATGTATATAATATTTATATATATATATATATATTTGTTACCAAACATATATATACATATCATATATATATATATAGTATAATTATATATAATTACACAAATGTTTTCTTTCGGTATGTTATATTGTTAATATATATATGTGTGGAATGCAAAAAAAAAAATATTTAATTTTTAAGTCTCTGGTTAACATAATGTACATAATTTGTGTTGGTTCCTGGCAGACATTCACGTAATAGATATACCATTTTACGGCCCAGTCGCCTGGTTCCGACATAGTCATGTAAGTTATGTGTGATTAAACTATACTTTTCTCAACGGCTCAAATGACCTAAATAAAAATGACGTAAGTATGAATGTCCTGTGACGCTAAAATGACGTATTACTAAATGTCTAAATCGTTGTAGACGCAATTTCCTTCTTAATTATTATTATTAATAATATTATTATTTATTATTAATATTATTTAATTATATTAATTATTATTATATTTAATATGTAATTTTTATT
>JABUQX010059065.1:35000-36348 GCA_015478945.1 Trachelipus rathkii | reverse complement strand
ACCAGAGAGAGATTCACTCGGGTCAAGGTCACCAGGGTGCTACTCGGGAGTAAACGGTATCATCAACAAATTTAGTACTGCTAAATGACGCTCCACAGTTTCGTAAAATGGTAAGAACAATTAAACTCCCCTTATTGGGTTTCGAACCCCGCACCACACTCGCAGTTTAGTATGCCGAAGCGTGTTACCTATGACCAAACGAGGCGCTAAACAGGAAATCTACTACCATTTTTCTTCATGAAAAGATTACTATCTTTCGGCCGGAAGAATAAGGCGAAGGTCAATCTTGACAGTGACTTCTGGCAGATTCTCCCGCGCCCTCACTCGGGTCAGGGTCACACAGGGTGCTACTCGGGGAGTAACGTATCTAGTAACAAATTTAGATACGTACATACGCGTCACAGTTCGTAATAATGGTAAGAACAATTAAAAACTCCCCTTTGATTGGTTTCGAACGCCGCACCCTCGCAGTTAGTTATGCAGCGTGTTTACCACTAGACCACCAACGAGAGGCTAAAACCGAAACTTGCTTCAATAATATAGGGGAGTTTAATTTTGTTCTTGACCATTTTACGAACTGTGAGCGTATGTTAGCAGTTCTAAATTTGTGTGACTGATATGAATATATATATTATATATTATATATATATATAGTATATTATTAGGGTATATATAGTTAGTAGTATAGTATCTATATATAATATATTAATATATATATATATATATTTTAGTAGTGTTGTAGTATATATTAGTAATATATATATATATATATTATATTTGATTATATATATATAATATATATATAGTATATATATATATTATTATATATATATATGTCTAGATATATATATATATATATATGATATATAATTAGATATAAGTATACTATAATATAGTATATATATTATATATATATATATATATATATATATATATATATCATATATTATATATTATATATAATATAATATAATATATATATATTATTGTAACATAACCATGGTCCCATTTTCGGCCCAGAATTGGCAGCAAAATAACTAGCCCATTAAACAGAAAGAACCATATGAATAACGTCCTCAGGAAAATATAAATTAACGTCATTTTTAACAAACCTTTTCATCCTTAAACAGACAAAAAAAAATTATCACCTAACCTCAATATTTCGCAATGTTGAGAGTCCCCGATCACATCTCCAATAACGCTTCGTAAAAACTAAGGGACCTTGAAAATAGTAACTCTCAATGGCATAAAAAATCTTGCCATGTTTCAATGAAACTATCGTTCACTATGGAAACATGCATACATTATCCGTCCTCAAATGAAATAAATCCCCCAAAGACCAGTCCTC
>JABUQX010059065.1:25000-30000 GCA_015478945.1 Trachelipus rathkii | reverse complement strand
CCTTTCCCCCCTATTAAAATTTCTTTTTTTTCTTCTTTTTTGTTTTCGAAAAGATAAAATTAAAATATTGCCGCTGACTCGATCTCATCTTGGCTTTCGACTAATCTTCGATTAGGAAGAAGAAGTAAAGCCAAATCTCTGAACTTTTGTCCTTAATTCTACTTGATATAGAACGAGCCATATATATATATATATATATATATATATAAATTATATATCACTGATATATATATATTTCTATATATATATATATATATATATATATATATCAGAATCCCAGATCCCTAGACATTTCATTTTGTTCCCCTCAAATCTAGGTAACCACAACATGGCAAACATTTAATGCTCTAATTTCTGATCACATTGAAATGGTATTCATAATCCAACATAATCCCCCCATACATACCTCCTTTAAAAGAACTTTAAATCAATTACAAGAAAGCAAATTGGCAAGCATGCACTAATTCCCTAGAACAAGAACTTAAATATTTCCAAACAACTAATTTTACATCTCTCGACAAAACCATACAACACTTCAATAAAACCATTCTAAAGGTATCATAAAATAGATTCCCCAAGGTTACCGAAAACAACTTCAATAGTACCATTTTACCAAAAATAGACATCCCAATAAAATGGAGAAACTTTATCCGTCAAAACAGAAAACCAAGTCGAGGCTAAATAAACCAAATCATAGATCCCAACAAGAGAATCAACAATTTAATAAATTCGAAACAAAATAAAAAATGGCCAAAATATACACAAACACTATGGTATAAAACAAAAATATACCGAACAATAAAAAAATCAATATTTCACATACACAACCCCAATTACCCACGAAACCACTGTAAACAAAACAAAAAATAATCCATTCCCAAAACCTCAATGTAATCTTATTGTGTAACATTACTCCAAAATTAGCCATAAACCTACAACACCCACCAATAGATAAACAACTTAAAAAAAATTAAAGAATAACCAAGTCCCCTCATTTAATGCGCTTGAAGTACTCAACACCATCAAAAACTTTAAAAACTCACAAGCAGAAGGTCCAGATAAAACTTCCAACATCACCTCAAACACCTTGGAACTAAAGCCATAGCAGTACAAACGCAAATATTCAATAAAGCCTAGCAAGCAAACACCGTCCCACCTTATAGAAGCATACCCGCATATTCCCCATACTAAAACTTATAAAAAAAAAACACCCAATAGCCCTGCTTTATTTAAACCTCTACAACATTACTCTCTACCTCACTCTACAACCTCTCATTACTCTCTACAACACCTTAAGTCCTCGAAGGGTTAATCCTATACAGAATCTCCCCTTAAATCTCCATTTCCGTTACACAACATGGTTTCAGACAAAAAACACTCTACCACACTGCTTAATGATCGAACACAAAACATCCTCACTGGCTTTAATCAAAACCTACCACCCTCCCGCACTCTCCTTTTGGCAATTGATATAAATAAAGCGTTCGATAAAGTATCACGTCACCTATTAATTGACAAAGTACCAAACGAAGAAATAAGCATCAATAACAAGAAAATAGCGAATTTCCTATCCGGTCCGATTTACCACAACCCCCCACGTCCCCCTCTATAAAAATTACTTACACCAGATAGAAAAAAGTTTAAAAAATTACCCAACAATTCTCCTCTCAAGCACCAAACTCCCCTTAATAAATAGCTGGCATTTACCGACCCCCCCCCCTCTCATAATCATCATTTCTTCTAGAGTCTAGAGCCACACATAAATTAAATGCGATGAAAGCGCTAACGTGAACAAATTTTTTCCAACACAAGAAGCCCCATACTATAGCTTTCAGACAATGTATCCGTCCAATTCTAAACTATGCATTGCTGTTCAATTTCCGAAGAGGAAAACGTTTCTTTGTCATCCAATTACTTAGATCCTGCTTACTTTACATCTATTATAATGTAATTTTATTTAATATTTATTTATTTAAATAAATCATATGATTGAGAAAAGACATGCTTGTATGATGTATAATAAACGTTCTGATGTGAATTCAGGCTTATTAAAAGCTAAATTTTAAGATAACTTTACTGGGTTACATGAATGGTCTAGTGGCTATGACGATGGGCATTTTGATTTTCAAACCGCACGCAGGACAGGCGGTTTAAATTTAGGATAGGACAACGTTTCTCTGCCTTCCAATTATTTAGATCCTACTTACTTTATATATATATATATATATATATATATATATATATATATATATATAGCTATATATATATATATATATATACTAACTATACTATAACTATATATATATATATATATATATATATATATATATATATATATGTATATATATATATATATATATATATATATATATATATATATATATATATATATATATATATATATATAACCTATATATATATATATTGCTGCTGCTATATATATATATATATATATATATATATATATATATATATATATATATATATATATATATATAAAGAGAAAATAAATATATGGGTTAAAATTATGCAAACAATCTCTTCAGGTATTTTTTTTTTAAATTAATTTATTTTCTGTTGTTTAATAAATTTCTTAAAATAAAAGTACCTGAAAATATTTTTTGTCACCTGGAGATAAAAAGTTTTAAAATTACTTAAAAAGCGTAACCAAAACAAACTATAAATTCTCATCAAGGGTAATTTATCATTGTTTTTTGACAGGTTTTGTTGGATGCTAAAATTTAGTGCTGGAGACATGATTTTGTTCACAAGTGACGTTTTTTAAATCACGTAATGCTTCATCTCATCCTTCTGCTTGTCATATCAACAAGTCAAATTTTGAAAGCTCTGAATATTTATAAGTAATGAAGATGGATATAGTGTTGTTGGAAGTCTGTTTCAACTCGCAACCAATTTATTTTTATATAATGATTTATGATACATATAAAACTATTTTTATACCTTAGGGTAAAGTATTAAAAAATATAAAATACTTACACAGTACTATAAAATGTAGTCTTTTGCGCAACTGTACTTCACACCTAATAATATTTGCTAGAAAAATAATTCTTTTGAATGCCTATAATACGTACAGTACTACAATACATGTCATGCCTACTTTAAACCCGGAGTTTAAAGATAAAACTGCTACAGGAAAGATGACTGCCACTGGTTTCGCCATTTCATTATTAATGTATGCCTTAAATCATTTTGAATTGGGTCCTATTCTGTTTAACGACTCCGTCAGTTTTGATTTTTTTTGTGTGTGTTTTTTAATATATTACTACTATATGATACTAACAATGAATTTTAGTGGTAACGGACATGATTCAAAAGTTCGAAATATTTTAAATAATTTTTTAAAAATCACATTTATGTTAAATATTTTTTTCAAAAATGAAATATCTCAAAAAGTACGACACTTACAGAAAAACCAATTACATATTTGGATTCAGCGTATAAAGCCTACTACAAAGATGTAAAAAAATTATATATTAGGGTGATCGAGCGGACGGGGGACAGAAGGTGGGACGTTTTCCATACCCCGTAGGGGAGGGGCGGAGGAACCCCCGCGACACCCAAATACCAAAGAGCGGGGTTCCGGAGACCCTCCCCCGGAGGGGGGGAAATAGTCCTACCCTGTCGTTCCCCGGAAGGCCGAGAGACTCCGACTCTGCCATCTCTGCGGTTTACCCTTGGGTATTCCATTAGTTTGAAAAACACCCCAAAAAAATAAAAACAAAATATTACTAAAAAATTACTTTTTTAAAAATTATTTAAAATATTTGAAGCATGTCCGTTACCACTTAAATTCATTGTTAGTATCATACACTAGCAATATATTAAAAAACAAAACAAAAAAAATTAAAGCTGACGGAGTCGTAAAACGGAAAAGGTCCTATATATTTTTGAATCAGGTCCGTTACCATTTAAATTGATTGTTAGGATCAAATACTAGAAATATATTAAAAAAAATCAAAAATCAAAACTGACGGAGTCGTAAAACAGAACAGGTCCTTGAATTGTTTTGAATGCTTAACAATTATGCAACATTTTCAAAGGTTATTTTGTATTGAAAATTAGTATTAATTAACTTAAATTCTTCGCAGAAACAAACTGCTTACTCATATTAATTAAAATTTTAAAAGGAAAATAATAATTAATTAATCTTTTTAAAAAACTTGCTTAAAAGCAATTATATGAATGGTAATAAGTCATTATAGATATGAGTAAGTTAGCATAAGTAAGGAAATAATATTTTTAAAGATGGAATGTACCAAAGGCCTTTATTTCTTGTGGTCAGAGAACAATAAATTTTGCCTAATAACAAAAATGGTAATTGTTTATATCTGTTCAGTCATTCGATATATCGATATTTTTTTCATATATTTGATTTTTTTCACTATGTTCCTCTGTATGAACGTTGTCACTTATATCTGTAAAAATCAAATAGTGCGCGCGCGGACATACACCCACACAAACTCACACATACATATGCTTATATAAGCCAATAAAATTTTTTAAAAAAAGAAGCACCTGGTAGTAAATAGGCTTTAAATATGAAATTTGGCCACCATAAGTTTTTTCAGGTTTATTTTTCAAACTTTTTAAATAACGTTTTACTTACTTTACATCTGTTATATTTATTTAGATCCTGCTTACTTTACATCTATTATATTGTGATTTTATTTAACAATTTTTATTTATTTAAATAAATCATGGGATTGAGAAAGGACATGTTTGTCTGGTGTAAAAGAAGCTAGTACCAAATGATCGACAGGGAAAATGATCGACAGTTAAATGGTCGACATTTGTCCAAAAAATCTGTTTATTTACAGTTTCTCTAACGAATCCAACAAAATTTAACTTAACCTAACTTAACCTAACCTAACCTAACCTAACCTAACCTAACCTAACCTAACCTAACTTAACCTAACCTAACCTAATAACCTAACCTAACTAACTAACCTAACCTAACCTAACCTAACTAACCTAACCTA
>JABUQX010059065.1:0-22500 GCA_015478945.1 Trachelipus rathkii | reverse complement strand
GTCAATATATCTATATGTTTTCGATATTCGATTTTTATATGTTCCTCTATATGGACGTTGCCACTTTTATATATGTAAAGACCAAACAGCACACATACACACTGTTTACTTTAGTGTGAATTACTGATTATTTACTGACAAAGGATAAGATTCGTTTTGCGCTATTGAATAGTTATTGAAATGTCCTTTTCATCTCAATACTTTGCAAGAAAAATTGAAGTGGCCGACCCAGCTTCGAATTGCCGAATCTTAAAGCACCTCACAAAGAAAAAAAGGAAAAGAATTTGTTCGATATTTTCAAACAACGTTATATATAAGAAAACCAAGTGGCTTGCAGGAAGTGTTAAATTAAATAAACTATATCGCTATTTTGTTGACCTCAGATAAATTATTTAAAAAGGGACACTAACGTCACATCGGTATAATAAAAAAAACCAAGCATATTTGAAAGAAAACAATGTTACCCTTTTTAATTATTGATTAATTGTTTTTTTACTTTATTGAATATTATTTGATATAAACAAAAAGAGAAAAAACTGCCTAGACAATAACCTTGGAATACTAGAATGGTACAACGGTACGACAGCAAGAACTAAGAAAGTCTATTCTGATAGTGAAAAACCGAAATGCTGCTCTAACAAATATTAACGAGCGCTAACAGACTTTTTCGGCTCAGCTCTGTTACACTAGAGTCTTTGTGGCTTACATACTCAGTCTATAATAAGTGACAGATACATAATACAACAAGTCTCATAAATAACCAGTCTCTTTGGTGCGTCCACCATTTCATTTCATAGAACAGATGATGTCAGAACATAAGCCGTGTCGATCTGGCTATAACCTAGAGATCAATTAGAGATCGATATTTAAACTTAACATATTTTAACGATTTAGAATGAGTATAATACTACCTTTCAGCAAGATAGTTTGATAGCTTATGATATATATATATATAATATATATTATTGTATACATAGGTAATGGGCTATTAAAGATTAATATACCAACTTGATAAGCCTACAATATATAGGTTTATAGTCAGGATAAATATCAATCCTAATGATATTTATAGTTATTATATTATTTGTGATAAAAATAATAACTAACAACAAATATATTTAATAGATTTAGCATTTACTTTAATAATAACAACTTTACTGGATAAAACCATTTTTGATATTATTTTAATATAAAATCGATGATATTCTTCAGTTCTTTCTTTCTCGAAAAATTTTCGAGAATGTCCTATTATCGAGGGATCCTCTTAACTGCAAAGTATTTCAACTAAGTAAATTTTCTATTTTTAATAAACAAATGAGTAAGCTATGCTTTCATATTTGTAGATTATTGATTTTTGTCGTTTCTCTTCGTCTAGGTAGATGTTAAGTGTTATACCGGGGAGGGAACAGTAGAGTCTCGTAAACCCAAACGCCTCTCATACTAATCAATCTCCGCACGCAATTAGCGAGTGTGTAATCATACCTGACCACTCCAACAATGTGTTCTGTCATAGATATAGGACGTAGAAACCTTTCAAGCTCTTCGATGCAGCATATGTGCTGCCAGACTGTCTCGTTAACAAATCTTTAGAACCAGTAGACGGTTATAGGCACAATTTTCCTCACAAAGGGTGCTCTCCCTTCTCTTGTGATCCTGTACACATTCCTCCAAATTGAAGAAGACCAATCTGCAAAGAAAGAAAGCTAAGTCAAATCTCTGATAGATTTGAGGAAAATCGGATTTTTGATTGTCCTATAATATATGGTACTTAGTGATTGCGTACACCGAGAACAGCAAAAGTCTTCAAATTTTACTATATGCTCCTTAAGGTACCCCCACATCACACTCAATTCAAATGTACCCGAATCGTCGACCTTGTTATCCCAGAGACCTCGTGGCGTACTACAATCAAAGTTCATGTTACGAGACTTTCAACTAAAAAAGCTGATCAATTGAGTAACTTAAGGCTAATTGAAATTGATGTCAGTTGAGATATGAAAGTGTGATACCTAGAAAGTTGAAGTCAGAGGACTTCCATCAACTCTACTCTCTCTTGTGTCTAACTTTCTACTCTCATAGGCATAAGCTCTCAATTTTATCTTGTTGAAGTTCTTTCTATTTTTTCCGTGCAATCTAAATTTCTACTTCTGACACGGAACTCATGCAATTTAGCTATATTGATGCTCATCCCTACATGATTGCTAGATTTAACACCTGTGAACCCTGCCCATGCCGTATTTTGGGTGTAGTTGGGATTATCGAGAACTTGAAAGTAGTGCTACTACACTCGTTTTTATCTACTCAGCCTTATCTGTTGAAGTGCTAATTCTTTCATTGCGGACATGACTTCACTAAGCCTCCCTCTGGCCTTGCTCTCGAAAACTTATCCACTGGGGTGCATTTACCAACTTAGTGTAGAAAGTAATCATTCTGTACGTGCAGTGAAGCCTATTATAGACAAGGTTGACGTTGTGCCTCCCTCTTTGCAAATGATGTATAACCAAAAAACAATACCCGAAGGATAAGACTCATGCTCTCCGCAGATGAGAATATTCTCTCTCATTAATATTTCGTTGACCTTTGGTCGTGGTGGGGTCCGTGCTAAGAGTGAAGTTCTCATTTGTTTACCTCTAATTCATTGTTTATATTCCATGGAGCCCACTAGACAGTTACTACCTACATTGCGTGAAAGCTATCGCCATTGACCAGTTGACCAAATAAAAGAGTTTTCTTATTGTCTTGAAGTGGTAGAGATCTTATTTTGTATCAACGAGATCTACGAAAGATAAGCCATGCTTGAAGCTTGTTAGATTCCTTATATTATTTCAGTCCAGTTAGCGAGTTTGGTTCTTCCATAACTCTCATCCTTTGTTCTATCTCTTCGCATGCTTACTCCCGACTTGGTGGGGACAATCACCGGCAAGGGGATGTTAGCCACAGTGATGGACTTGAATTTACGCTCTAGTAGAGAAATCCTGTGTCAGAGGTAAAATTAGAATCTGTGCACACTGCGCGCTTCTGTCGAGGGAGCCCAGAAAGTTGTCCTTCCTCTTATCCTTGCACATAAAATAGCCTCTGAAAGGTTTTAGTTTCTAATACACAGCGCTCCTCATTTAAGGAGTCTTCCAGCCTTTTATCTTTACACTATATCAGTGGTTCGTCTTTCGTCTAAGCTGAATTCCATCAGTAAACAGTGTAGAAACGGTCTCATAACTGCCCTACCCTTAGTGTACGTCCTACTACGATCCTGACAGCAAATGAAAGCATTACCAATGTTGCTCGTCACACTGGGCATGTCCCCTCCCGAATGAATGTCGTGTTGACACGTAGATAAATGAGTCGCACCTGTGAACAGGTCTTTCTGCTATTATCGTCAGTACATCCTAAGAATCTGGTTCTTCTTCTGGTAAAGCGAGAACCTCTTACACGGCCTCGCAGTAAGATTCTTTTGGAAAATTGTACGGTTAAGCGCTTCAGCTTAATTTACGCGTCACATTTACCTCCCCTGGTGATATCAACAGTGAGCAAGAGATTCTCTAGACCTCGCGTCTCAGATGATGTTCCTCGCCTCTCGCGAGGAGTTGAAATGCATTATCTCCATCGGGTGTGGCTTACACTCTTGTGCAGACCATTAAACGATATTATCAATAACATCCAGAGGGGGAATGCGCATCACGAGGGCGAGAGGATCCGATGGCGCAGACCTGCGACATTATTTATTCTATACGCCGAGGAATTGACGTGGTGTTATCGATTAGTATGAACGCGCTCGAGCTACTGATGGACGTGCAGAAGTTGTATAGCGAAGACATGGATTGGGCTATATTTTGGGGTTGATCGTGAGGGGATGTAACTATTATGCTCAGTACAGAGTAAGTGCTCTAAAAAAAATATAGATAAAAAGATCCTTCTCTCTCTATCCTGTTGACACACATATTTTTAACAGAGCGTCACGCTCTATTGGTTGTCTGAATAGTGAATTAAGTATCTGTACAGAATATAATATGCTATCTTTGAGTTACATTATGCATAAGTATCGTTTTTTCGCTTCGTGTAAAATCTTCACTAAGTTTAAGAAATAATAAATACCATATTTTATTTATAACAAATTTTAATGAGATATTACAA
This sequence comes from Trachelipus rathkii, assembly GCA_015478945.1. Taxonomy (NCBI): domain Eukaryota; kingdom Metazoa; phylum Arthropoda; class Malacostraca; order Isopoda; family Trachelipodidae; genus Trachelipus; species Trachelipus rathkii. Next base: position 18,372 of record JABUQX010059065.1, on the reverse strand, counting down.
ATTGATATTGATTAAATACAAATTTTAATAATGATATTAAAGACCAAATTTGGAAAAAATAATTAAATACCATTCTATTCAAATCTCTAGGCACAAGTGAGAAATAAGGGAAATTTGAGCTAGAGTGGTTGCCCTAAAGGACAAAAAATATGTGCTTACCAGCCGTTTAAAGTTATTTATATATATAGATACTATTGTGTTGGTTTAGATTCCCTTTTAATGTTTATTTATTAAAGTAATTTATATAATATAGAATATTATATTATATTTAAATTAAATTTTTATATTCCATTTATATATTATTATTATTACTATTATCAATTATTATTATGATATAATATTATATTATATTTAAAATAATTAATGGTTATTTTTTTTATATTTATTATGTAGTGTCTAATATTTTTCTTTCTTCGAGGAAATTATATTTCTCATTTATCTGTCCTTCGTTCTCTTTGAAGATCGTTCATCTCTTCTTCTTTATTACATTAATCCGTTGCTGATTTTTACTTCTCGATTTCTCTCTTTCTTTTCGCTAAAATATCCTGTACTCTCCCTGCTCTCCTGTCAATCGATTTCCGGTCTTCTATAAATTATTTCTTATAACTTTTCTCTGAGTTCTTATATCTCTACTTTCTTTTATCTCTCTTTAATGTTTTCTGTTACTAGATTCTCTTTATCTGTAAAATTTTCTTCATTGAGATTCGGCCTTTGCTGATCTTATGGGTGATTCGCTAAAACTTTCATCTGTTTAGCTCTGGTATACTTTTATAGTTATCACTATTGTAGTTTTTATTCTGATTATTATATTAATTTATTTTTATTTTAATATTTTTGTTTTTTTTTTTAATTTTTGTCTTAGCTCTTTCTTCTTCTAGGCCAAAATAGTCGCTTCTTCTTCTTCTTCTTCTTCTTTTCTTCTTTCTTTTAATAAGAAGTTCGTCTTCTTCTTCTTCTTAATTATATTTTATCGATTATTGAAATCCCAATTCTAAATTAAATTTATTATTCGTGTTTATTTAAATTAGATTAATAATTAACATTCCAGAACACCAATATATTTGTTCATATTTAGTTATATTGTGGAGTTGATGATGATCAGAATTAATGGGGGATGTAATTATGATTAAGTAATTATTTACTTATTATAGTTACAATTTATTTAATGATTATCTTATATCATTTATCATTTAGATATCATTTATTATTTGAAAGACTATCTTATTGATTATGACAGGTAGGAAAGACTACATAATCAAAGAAATCCTCTCGGAATCTGCAATTATGGATTTATTGTTTATATATGTTATTATTATTATTCTTAATTTTATGTCTCCCGTTCTTAAGTGGACTATATATTTTATAATCTGTTTTATATACAACGATTATAACAATGGTGTCATTAATGTTTGTTTTGTATTCAAATTTGTATAAATATAGATTGACGAATTGGATTTATTGTAATTATAGTCTATTTCTTCGTCTACTATTTCATTTTCGTATTGCTGTCTTCTTTGTTCTTATATGTTGCATCTTATCTGTGTTCTTCTTCTGTTCTCGATATTATTTATTTTATTTGTTATTTAGCTAAGAGTATATTATTATATTATTATGTTAAATATATGTACTGCTTCATTGCTTCTTTTTCTTTTGTCTTATTTCAATATTTCTTATCATATCCTCTGTTTTTTTCTTCTTCATATCCTGTCACTCTTATATCCAGCTTTCTCTCTGTAACGTCTGCTTCATATACCCTCTATTATCTTCGTCTCTCTTCCTTAGTAATATACTTGTATCCTTCTATACTTCAATTTCTTCTCGTCTCATACCATTTTTACTATGCTTTGGTCTTCCTCTCTTCCTTCTTCTTCTAATCTTCTAAATCTTTAAAAGCTTCCATCTTATTATAAATGACCAATTTTCCATATTGAATGTAATTGAAATTTACGTTTTACGTCTTTAGGTCTTGTGTTTAAGCTCCACATTAAATAGAAAGAGAGGTATTAATATATAACTTAATATCACTCATTTATATTTTATTATTTAATTATTTATTATTTTTTTAATATATTCATTATTATTAATATATTATTTTATTATTATTATTTAATCTATATTTATAATTATTTTAATAATTATATATATTATTTAATTTTAATTATTTATTAATTTATATTATAATTTAATTATTTTTATTTAATTCTATATTAATATTATTAATTTCATTATTAATTCTTTTGAACTATTATTATCTTATTATTTTCTAAAAGACTCCGTACGTATATATTATTATTATTATCTATTAATTTAATTATTATAACTTTTAATTATTATAATTATTAGATTTATTAATTATTTTATTATTATATTATTATTGTCATTTATATTATTATATATTGTTTAATTATATTTATGGTTATATATTATTATTTAATTATTATTTTAATGTTTATTTTAATTTCAAGTAATTAATATACTTATTAGCTCTCTCTATTGTGGACTTACTTGTATATTAATTAGTAGAATTTCATTTAAGCTCTAATACTCCTTAAACTCACAACGATTTCAAACTTTTAAAGCGTTGACAATACTATATTGGAGGGCTCAAAGTATACTATTCTCATCTTCACTATCTGAATCACTTTCATATTCTTGCTCTCTCCTCCTTGTCTCGCTTATAGTGTACATCTATTAATAATTTATATATATATATATACCTTAGTAAGGAATAATGAATCTGTTAGTAACTTTATATATATGTGAATAAAAAAAAAATATTTTTTTATTCTAATTAAAGTGTTTTATTTGATAATCTATGAATCCGTAATAAATTTAATTATTATAATTTATAATAATCGTAGTTATTAATTGTATTAGTATTATAGTTACACTAATTGCATGTATAGATATATATGCATGTTTGTATAGTATGAATATTATTTTTAGTTTTATTTATATTATTAATTATTATTATTTATTATATTAACTATATTAATTATTATTATTATTATTTATTATTATTATTTATATAATTATTATTATTTTATGTAATTATCTATTCTGTTTCAGATAGATTAATTATTAATTTATATTAATAATATATTATCTATGATATAAACTATTTTAATTATAATTATGATTTAATTATATTGATGTTTTATTATATATAGTTAAGTATAGACGTACTTATATATATTAATTATATGCAAAAGAAACTAAATTGTAATATACACATAGTTTATATATATTTATAATTATAATTACTCATAAATAAATAAATTACAATGATATACTATGTGATTTATAATCATGGACTAGAATATCGTGAGTAATATTTAACCCTAGTAAGTGTATAACTCTTAGAGTATATATATACGTATATATATAATATATAATTATATATAATATATATGATATTATATATTATTATTATATATATTATATTAAGATATTAATATATATATAATATATATAATATATAATAATATATCATATAATCATAATATAGAATATATATGTATATATATATTAATATTAACATATATATATAATATATACATATATAATACCTTATAATTAATTTCCTGCCCCTGGCCAACCTTAATTGGAGGGCCACAACTGCCTTCTAGTAGCAAGCGCAGCCGCGCGCCACCGGGCTCACTTAGTAATTCCCAGGCTCGAGTAGTAATAGAGGATTACAGAAACAGACGCACGGTGGGCGTCGTGAAGCTGAGGCATCTCAGAGGAGGTGCTCTATATATTTGAATCACTGAGAATTGTGATAGCATATTATGGTGCAGGGGGGGATATAGTGTACAGTTGTGATATAAATACTCTTATGTTTAAAATCATATGTTTAGTTTGCGTAATGTAATCTCGTCAGTGTTAGTTACCTCTCCCTGAACTGCACTCGAAGCGAAGGTCCCAAGTGCTTCTTTTCAAGACATGATGATTTTCTTATCCCTCCATATAGGTATGAGAGTGAGTTTTGGGAAGGGGTATTTTATAATATATAATTATAATGTAATTAAATTATTTGTGATGTCGCGGTTACGTCGAGTTACAATAGAGCTCGTAGCTGTTGTGTTGAAAAATTTGCGCATGGTATGCAAGGTTGGCCACCTGGATTTAGGATAATATGTGAGTAGATTGTGGTATATGTGTAAGAGAGTCCGCTGGTGATTGGGGAAGGGTATGATGTGATTATTGATAGTATTGTATAGTGTTGTAACTGGAAATTGTGTTGCCAGAATGCCTGAGTGCATAAGTGTGGGCGGTCCTTAGCTCTTTGTCCTTATTGGGGCATTGGAGAGTGATATCTTAGTGTACACCTTCGTTTTAATTTGGGTTTTGGGTTACTGGGTCTTTTTCGCGGGTCAGGCCAAAACTTGCAGTCTTTCACCATTATTCCTGATGTTTGGTGCTTGATAGAGTGAAATGATTTGGTAGGGAGTGATGTGACGAATTGGATGTGGGTTATAATGTTTATATTTCTGTGTGAGAATTTTGATCTGATATGCGCGAGAGTGGGGTGGTTGGTAGTGTGGCAAGGTCTTTCTCGAGACAAGGGCCTTGCGGTTCTGTGCGATAGTAGATGTGTGATCTGTAGAAGTTTATATTTGTGTGGATATGAAATTATGTAGATAGTGTTTGCGCATGGGAACCCAACTATCTCTCTACTTTGTGGATGAGGGAATCGGTTGTCTGTGAAATTTTAGTTCAGAAGATGTAAATTTTAGTTTTCCTCACATTTCAGTAATTTTATTTTATGCTTATTATGGTTATTGTTGAGTGTAGTTTGACTGTGATGGTTGGACGTTGAAGATTATGATTTGGCGGTAAGTATGACTTTTCTCTTGAGAGATTTGGAAGTATTGGGTTGGTCCTGGTATTGTTTTGGTAGCGTACTGTTGTGTTTAAGGGTGTTTGTTTCGTGAGCTTTGTGTGCTGAAGATGTCTCTTGGTGGGGTCCACTCTTGGAGTGTAGACGTTAAAACCAGGAAAAAAATGTGTGACGATTAACTGTATTGGCATCAAGTTTTTGGTGGTTATTATTAATTTGGCGATGGTGAGTGATGTATGTTTTTAATGTTTCTTTTTTTATGTTTATAATTATAAGGAGTATATGATTAGGTTATGTGTGTTCAAAGATTGAATGAGGTTCGCTCGTGTGTATTCTTATTGGTTTAACTTCTTAGTTATTTAGATATTTTGATACACTAGTTTTATAGCTATTTAGGTATTATGTATTATTTGATACATTAGTTTTTAGTGATATTTCTTAGTTATTAATATTAATCTTGTTTTCTAAGTGTGTATTATATTATTGTTATGCAGTTTGAGTATGTTATTAGTGGGATACTTTGTAGTTACGTATTTTGGTAGTTGTGTTGTGATTTGTCAATTGAGTGCTTTATGTTTCTTTCTCTTACTTCAGTTTATTTGCTACTGAGATTTGGATATTAGAGAGTTTTTTTCGGTGGACCAGTTGTTTTTTATGGTGGCGTGATGGCTTCTTACGTGTTGATGTTCGCGAGTGGCGTTGATATATGTATGTCGTGCAGGTCTAAATATTTAGTTTTTGAAAAAAAGTTAAGATATAGCAATTGGATTTTGAAGAGATGCTCCCTGGGGGACGCCGTTTGTATTGATGATGGATATGATATGCTTTCTTTTCTTTATATTACTTAGACTTTTTGTCTCAATAAACTGGTCTGGTAGTATTTGATGCATCATTGCGAAGCCATTTTTTGTCATTTTTTTCTTAAGGGGAATAAGGGATTTTTTGAATTAGGTGTTGTGTGGGAGCGCGTGATGTCAATGGTGTTTGATCTCTTAATGTATCTAATTTACACAGCAAAGTATTTAAATATCTAACGTGATAGTGAGTTGTGTTATTGATAAGCCTAATGTTAATGATGTGTTGTGTGTAGGATGAGTTGAAGGCTGTGCTGTATTGTTAGAGTGTGTATGTCATATTTATAATACATATATTAGTTGTGAAGTCTGGTGAAGGGTAAATAGATATGAGGGTACAATATTAATATTGTCAAAAATAACTTCTCAAGCCTACATGAGCTAACATAGCAAAGCACAGAGACAATAAGAAGCCACATGGGAGAAGGGGAGTTAGGGTCCTTTTTTGGTTTGAGTTAGGGAATGATATTGTCTTGTATTCCTAAAGATTGAGAGGAATGTAGTTGATAGTGCTCATGAGTTTATTTGAAGTGTATCGATATTATAGTGTTAAGGATTTGCGTTATCTCCCCATATGTGTTTTATAGTGCAGTAGTTAGTAATGTGAATCTAGGCTGTTGCTGTGATATTATTGCAGGTTTAAAATGTTCTTACTTGTTATTCTATGAATGTTAGGGTAATGGCAGGTATTGGGTTGATAATCTAGTTATTATATTTTCTAAAGTTGTTTTTAAATGATGTAAAATGTTTAGTATATTAGGAGTGAATAGAGTTAGACGTGCAGCTAGAAAGATCTTTTATGAAAAGTTTTGATTTTGCCCTGTGCTGAGCTTTCCTCGATTGTTGTTTAGGGAGGGGAGGACGTTATTAAGGTAAGAGCTGAAGCGCAAATTTCTGTCGAGTTGGTGAGGTATTTCCCGTGACTTGTGTTTAACCTATGTTCTGGTTACAGGTTTCGAGTTATATCTTTAATTTGTGTGCGCCCTATGTGTCTGTTGTATTATGTTGGTGTTGGTTGATAGAAGGAGATAATATCCTAGAATTTTTAGTAGTGTTTGTAGGTGTTGGGTAGTGATTATGAGTTTTGTATTTGATTTTGTCTCATGTTAGAGACTGTGGTTATGGGTATATGAATTTTAAGTGTCTAGTGCTCATCAAAAGAGTTTACCTATTTTATTTTTGCTTGGTTGAGGTTTTTGTTTTTGTGTTGGCGTTTAATATTCCTGTAGACCATTGGGTATGTGAATGTGTTTAGCAGCAGATTTATGGATAAATATTTGTGGTGTCTAGTGATGTGCGATGTAGTCAGAGATAGTGTGGAATGTTGCGGGATTGATGTGAGGTTGTGTTTAGTTTTCGCCATATTACAAAATATTTTTTTTTTATTCGGCTATCTTTTCGGAGCCAGAAACTGTGCAGCTTTTCTGCGATTTCGGTTCAGCCTATGTTAATGCTTATATTATGTTTTCTCTCAAGGAGCTCTGATCACTGTGTGTTGAGATTTAGTGGTAATTTATACGCAAAAAGATAAAGCGATGCCCTGAATTGTTCTTAGGTCCCTATTAGTAATAAGCAAAAGAAATTATTCACATTAATAAAGACTAGTATCAAGTGGTGAAGATGAGGAGTAGGCACCATAAGAATTGAAGTCTGGGTGAGTTATGATGAGGAGGCTTGGTTGCTTGGAGGGAGCGACTGGGAAACGGTTTCTCGACATGCTAATACTACATAATTTGGTTTCTATTCTTTCAAGTGAGATGTATGGTTGCCCGATCTTAGTGTATATATATCTTAAAGGAGCTGTGTGCTATCGTTCTATAGCCACAAGCCCCTTGTCTGAAGTGTGCATTAAGTCTTCCCGGGATGGAATTTTGTATTTGAGGTCATGGCATAGCGATAAGGGTTGTTAGGGGGCAGTACGGTTTACTTTTGGTGTCTGGGTGTAAGGCTTGGGAAGGCGTTCGAGTGATTTGCGACAATTAGTGAGCATAATATTCTGTGATATTATAGTGTTTGTGCTTCTATCTCCAAAAGATGTGTGTTTGATGAACCAGAGGATTTTGGAGTCATTGCTTATTGGATTAGTGGATATTTATTTCTTTTTATTCAAACGCGTCTTATAGCTGTGAGATGTGGGTCCTCTTCTGGGGGTTTCTTTTTGCTGGTAAGTAATGTTGTTTGGTATCTAGTTAGAGGTTGATTTGGGGACTCTCGTTTTGGAAGAAGGGAGGTGATGATATATGCCCTTCATTACAACCCCCATTAAAAAAGTTTCCGCGCGGTAGTGGTATCTTTGGGGAGGGACTTCCTTGGAACTGATTGGGACTATCATGGATAATTTGTTTCTATGGTCATAACCAGTACCTTTATATTCAACAGTACATTTTTCTATTAACAATACGTATATAATATATATATAATATATATATATATATTATATATATTATATTTATATATATATAGATATATATATTTATGATTAATAATATATATCATAGTTATAGATACAATAAATATAATTTATCTGAAATATTAATAATGGTATAAATATAAAGATAATTAATTAGAAAGATCTATAATATAATATAAGACATTATGATGCGCAAGACGATCTAGTTCTATACTCTATGAGTAAAATACTAAAGACTATTTTTCTATTCACATCAAGTACGTTTTTCTATTCACAACCAGTATTTTTTTATTAACAATCAGTACATTATAATCCATACTTACCTTATACTACCTCTCATATATATCCTATAATATATGTGATGATACGGACTATAATAATATATTCACGTATATTATAACTTAAATGAGATATCTAGAGTCCTTAATCTTTATGCTCTATAATCTATTAAATTCTTCATTCATACGTGTATATATAGTAATCCAAATAAAAGAGCAGTTACATATACACTATTATAGCAAATACATCTATTTGTAAGCACAAGAAATGACAATCCCCATTTATTTAAATGAAGCTTATTATCCATTTGCGTGTAATAAAATCATCTAATCATAAATGATAGTTTTTAGTATACATATTCAGCAAATAAAAAGCAACTACCTGCAGACGTATTCTACTACTATATATTACACTGGAAACATTATAATTTTTGTTAATTTCCATCAATTATATTTTTAATATATCACACAGTGATACGTGAATGTGTAACCATAACACTTTCCCCGCCCAGAGGACATAAGGATGAGGTAGTCCATAAGAACTAAATCCTCTCCCGAGTATGACCTCTCGAGTGAATCTCTCAAGTAGTTGCTTTTATAGTGGGCTAATAAAAACTTACCATTCTTTTCACAAGCAAGCGAGATAATGAATAACTAGGATTGAAATCTATTCATATTCATATTGGTATATATGTTACAATATTTTATTGTAGTGAGGGTGTACCCACTCATAATTCTATATAAGCAAGTTTAAATACCAATACTTTGGGTCCCGTTGTTGCTGATGCTGTGGGATGTAAAAACGATATATATATTTATTTCTAATATAGAATTATATAGTATATTAATACTAAGTGATCCAATGAACATTAGAATTTGAACCCCTATATAGTATCTTTACTATTATAAAATAAAATTAATCTATTATACTTAATAAAATAATATATATTCGTGTTATTGTACATAGCTTTTATTTTAGGCACAGTGTCTGGCATTATCAAGTTCTGATTCAATAATATTAAAATATTGTCTTCCTAAAGTACCCATGCCATAATAAAAACAGGTGAATAATCTATATAAATTGTTGATCCTTGTTTGTGTGAATCCATTATAAAGGCCAGATTAGGTAAATGATAATAATTCTTATACGGATTTTATCAAATTTAGTCTAATTTTCGTTTACGATTAATCGTGGATTTTATTCCAAACGAAGAATTAAGTAAGATAAATATTATATATTATATATATTCTTATTATCATATATTCATATATAATATTAAAGTTAAATCAGATTATAACATCGTTATCGTGAATCTTGTATTATAGTGAACAAGAAATGAACCAAAGGATTTCAGTTTGTAGCGTATATAGATAATTACCAACACATAGTGGCTCCAGTCTTTTATTATTATAATAATCGTAATCATAAGTTTAAAAAGATTAAAGTTTTTTTTTTTATTTCTTTGAAGTACATATTTATAAGTTAGTAAGACATAAAATCTTCGAGATACTGACAAGAATAAAAGTCAAAAATCACTTCCGTTACAAACCTCAAATATAAAAAAAGCATAGCCTCAAAAAAGGAATTTATTATAACTCTATCTATATATTTCATTTTCGATTTATAACATTAATTAATAAATAAAATGAAAGTTCCTTTTTCATCAAATAATTCCTTGCAACATCCATTATATATATATATATATATATGATTATATATATACCTTCCAATCGGATAATATATATAAATAATATTGAAGGATGAACTTATTATATATTAGAATGAACGGAAGAATATTGTTTACTAGGAAGCAATGCAATAAGAACGGAAGAAATAAGTTAAGAGCAGGAATGCAACAACGAAGTAATACGGTAATAAACAAGAGATAATATAGATAACCAAGGAATGTAGATAGAATGAGATTTATGGAATGTCATTCCTCGCAGACCCATCCTTTTCATTTATCCACTAATAATTCAAATACATATCTCTCCTAATAATGCCATCTTCTGAATTATGCAAAGAGAACTGGTTCCGAATGAGGAATCCGTATTTTATCTATTGTTAAAAAGTTATGAGGAATAACAAAATGAAGTAATGATCGTTAAGGCTGAAAATAACTAGGTATTCAGAGCTTTCAATGCTTTTTTATATTCAACCCTCTTCCACGTATCTTTTATTGCGTTTGGAAATTATAAAAATTTGGTATGAAGCAATATTGTTATTTCAGCAGCTCAGCGTTTCAATTTCATGACTTGCAACAACTTTGGGATCACCCTGTAAACTAATGCGCCTGAAAGTAGAAACATAATCTTCCTAACCATTTTCTTTCCCGAGCTAGGCATACTTTTTCACGAGAGAAATGTTTGATCAAGATGAAACATGATAAAAAACATGTCAATTTCTATAGTATAACGTATCAAATATTAACCTTCTACCTAGGGTAAAGTATATAAACTCAAAGGCCCAGAGCTTATAGGCGTAGGATAACTATGCGCTTGAAACAATAAATTCTGCTTAAGAGAATTCTATGGAGAAAGGCTATTAAATAGATAATCAGATAAATGAAGAGGTTTATATATCTAAAGGTTAACCATTGACAGGATAATGAGAATAAGTCTTCCTGAAAGTAAATAAGATAATATTAATATTTATAATATAATATTATATAGTAATTATTTATATTATAGATTAATTATTTTATAATATTATATTAATTATTATTATTTAATGTTATAGATTTTTTATTAATATAATTATATTTATATAATTATGTATATATTAAGTCATTTATTTTTATATTTATATACTTATTCTATATTATTATTAATTAATTATTATTATTATGGAATATTGTGTGGTTATTCATACGTTTCATATAAAAGCCTCATCACAATTCTCCTTGATGTCCTACCTTAGAATTTTTAAGAAAGAAAATTTGATGCCTGCGTCAATCCCCAATAGCAATAATTAACAAGATTAATGAGTCCTCACAAAGCTTAGTAGTCTACCTTTACTTCTTTTTTATTATAGAGTTCACACTCGACGGCGAGTAGCCCTATCAAGGAGTAGAGCCCTATTCTTCTCTAAATGGAATTAGAAATTGGTTGCTGGATTACCCGATAACTTTCGTAGCTAGTGGAGCATCCCTGCGCGATCCCTCTCATATCTCTTATATCTCCTCTGTACCTTCCCATATGTGCAAGATACGTGTTGTTCCCAGGTATAACTCGTTTCCGATGGCCAGCGCAATTGGTTGAGTGCCTAGTGACGTTATTATGGATTAGTCGTTTCTTGAGATAAATTCGCTATTATTAGTCTATTTTTATTTATCTCTTGCGTTTTTTACGCAATGTATTTTTATATTATAATGTGTTAAGTTAAAATTCCTTCAAATTTCATGTTTATGACATATGTCATATATCATATTAAATATTTAGCTAGGATAAGTTCGAGTTCTTTACGTAGAGGCTGCCTGTGACATTGTAGAAATCGCTATATTATAGAGTTTAATGTTTTTATAGATCAATTTTAACTTGGAAAATGTCCGCTCGGCTGTTGCACAGTATTACAGGTACTGTCTATAGACAGTGCAATAAATACTATACTAAGGTGCAACTCAATCTGTATGAATATGATTACTATACTTGATTGCAAATGAATGTAGTTTCAATGAAATATAATAAATATGTAAAATCTATTAATCATTATTGCATGTTCTTGCATCTATATGATCTTTCATAAGAAGTCGAGCTACGAAATGATCATCTGTGAATTCAGAGTGAAAAGATTTTCTTTGAGATCTTTGAAATTACTATAGGTATTCGATATATACAAATTTCAGGTTTTTCTGCAAATGTCTATTCAATTGGTTGATTGTAAAAGCAAATTCTAGGAATCAGCTTATAAATGAAGACTAGGAAAAACATGGGATCCATACTTTCAAATCGATATTTTTAATTATTAATTGTAAAATAATTGTGTTACCTATATGATAATTGTTCGTATATTAAAATACAGCAGAATTTACGATAATTATAAATAACCTAGTACAGCGAGCTATACATAAAATCAGTAGTCATTCTGGTACATATACTAATATATATACTATATTATAATACATACAATAAATAAATTCAGGGTACGTTTATGATTACTACGAACTCTCTTAATGATCTTGGAAAAAATTAGTGCAATGCAAGTACACCATATGTCGTATATGGATACAGCAGAAGCAGTTGCCATATCATCTTGTCTCTTCATAAAAATTTAATTTCTTAAAATTAAATATGGAAAGATTCATTAATATATATACTATAATCGTTAATAGAAGTATACAAGAGTGCTTTTGATAGATCATATTATACTTTTATTCATGGAGAAATTTATCAGAAACGAACAAAACTGATTAAGAGGATACATTAATTGAAATGAGGAAAAACGACCTTGGAAACAATATATTCAATTAAAATCAAAATTTTTACCACGCTGTTTTTATCAATCCATAGTATGAATTTATGCTCTTTCATCGAATTTTAGTAGAATTGCAGAACCACATTTTGAAAAAAATCTCTCATTAGTGTGATAACAGTTTCATTCCTGCGTACAATCAATGACAAATTATGAATCCACAGATAATAGACCATCTATAGTATTACTATAAGTGGCAGACAAAGTTTTGTGTATATAAGTAAACATGAGACGGCGACTCCAAAAGTTTTACCCGTCTGTTTGGTTTTGTTACCCGCCCAATCTGGCGCCAAATCGAGACGGGTATTAAACACTATATATAAAAATAATACTTTTTCTATTTTATATTAATATTGATAGCTTTTTACTCAATCAAATTAAATGACTATTTTAATTTAAATTTAATGAGTAACTTTTTTTTAAATTATCGCATAATTCATAATAATAACGAATATCAGTGCATTAATATCATATTTTGGCATAAGCGCTCCTTGTACCGCTGAACGTTGTACTTCCAATTCCTTGTTTGTTACTCCTAAACTAAGATACCGGACATAACTGCTGCACCGTTCATATACCCTTGACCACTAGGACTATTTTGATCAAAAGACAATTACCCCTTAATTACTGCAATTAGCCTTATTAATTTAATTTGCGATCTTCTATTCCACTATGCATTGTATAATATTGCCGTCGTACTAATATTTGTTTGAAACCTATATAAAAAACTATTCAATTTATTTTTAAAGCTCGATATATATATATAATAAAGGTCGTCCAGCATAATTCGTCTTTACAAATAGTTAATAACGTATCATATAAAAACATATGTTATACTAATTTGGTCATCTTACTTTATTAGTATATATATCTATTATGTTTAGTTATATTAGTGATCTATAAATATTGTATTAGATGAAAAAAATAAAAAGTTTAGATTTATCTGACTGATACTTAATAATATATATATTTCAACTTTATTGAAGTATGAGTTTAGAGAAGACTTGTATATCTCCAAATTACTATAATTTACTGTGAAATTTTAGGACTTTAAATATATTTATTGCTTATCCTTTTGGTCAATGTTTAAAATTATAGTTGCCATTTACGCTTTTATCCTTAAAATAAAATTTTAATAGAAAGCAAACTCAATTAACATACTCTAGAAATATACCTACTAATATTACTTAATTCCTAATTCTTTCCTAATTGGCCTTCTAATTGCTAGGTAATAGCTGCTAATATATAAAGTTATGATATAAGTAATATTGAGTCACCTTGTCTAGTAAATTTGACACCATCTTGTTCGTTTCATTTCTCTATATTCGGACGCCATTAGATATAGTACATCTATTGTTCTTTTATCTTTATTCATAAATATGTGATTTTAATAAGTCAAATGCCAGGCACTTAAATATCCGTGAACAGGCTGGCGATACTTCTCACAAAAAAATCATTACAATAGAAAACTGCTACGTGGACATCAATAAATAATTTAACGCTGAAACCTTATAATTGTAAATGACATTTGTTAATAATGTTCATTCGCGACGACGTTTATAGACTGCATAACATACTGGTCATAACTTTTCAATGGAACTTAATATCATTGAAGCCATAATGGCTGTGAAACGTAATATACACGATTATATTAGTTTTTTTATATATTATATAAATATTATACTATATTATATTAATATAATATATATATATATATTATATATATATATATATATATATAATATATATATATATATTTAATTAATGATATATATATATATATATATATAGATATTATATAATATATAATATAATAAGAATATATAATATATATATATATATTATAGTATTATTAATATTTATATATATATTAATATATCATATTATATTAGATATATATATTAATATATAATGATAAATATATATATATATAATATAGATATATATTATATATATATATATGTAATAATATATTATATAGTATTTCAGTGGTGGCGTATTTAGGGGGGGGGGGCCAGGGGGGCCATGGCCCCCCCGTGAAATATTTCCTAGATCACTACATTAATTTTATAAGTTAATTCAACTTATCTGAATATGAATTAATATAAAGTGCAGTGAGTTATAAATTAATTTTATATAATTCGTCGCTGTTCGTAAGGATAACATAATATTCTCGTATATATAAATCACTAAAAATGCCATCCCTGCAGTTTGAAGTACCATCAGTAAGAAAATGACAACCTTATAGACATAATATATCTAGCGAGAGAAAGATACTCCTTTATAGAAAATTGCTCGCACAAAGGCGGAGAATTTGTTTCTAGTGAGCCACTGTTTGTAATATGGAAGGATAGACAAGGTTGTACATTTAATAAAAAATGAGCATTGTTCGTATGTTTATATGCATGAATATTTATTATATTAATTTACAGTTTATGTTCTCCATACCATCTCAGCTTCTTTTTCGACGCCAAAAAAAAAATTTACAGGTATATTTCCAACCGATATTTATTAAAAAATTATTGTATTATTGTCTTATAGAGTATGTTAAAAAAGTATGATGTGTGAAACTGAACATCCGCACGAACGGAATTATCTATGGTACCCGAAGATAGGTTTATTTTATAATCAAGATAGGAATTTATATATATCTCTTTACCCAATTAATAGTCTATAATCCGAATTTCATAGGTAATGTAAATTGATGCCATATTCAAACAATTAAATATTTAAGTCTTTATATATATATATGTGAACATTATTTTCAACCATATAACAAAAGTAAATATACGTCAGATTATCTAGTAGAAGGCAAAATGGGATTTAGGATAAGATATGATACTGTATGATAGGCATCACTGCACAGAACGTCCAAAAAACAGCAATAGACGGAATATTTTCTTTTTCAGTTTCGCTACAAATCTTCTCAAATATTGTATTTAGTTTATCTTTGCAAGAACTGGTATAATTTTACCCGATGATTCTTATTACTGCTTCTACAGTAGAAAGAAGCTTTTTCAACTTAATTCTGAACAAGAGCAACTTTGAGATAAATTAATACAGTATACTAATTGGAATGAATATAATAGAATTTAGACGAGAGAGTTACGTGACTGCCCTCCTGCATAACATACATAGGAAGAATTGACATGAGAAAAACGAGATGTAGATATTCCGGATTTGTGAGACTCGAACATCATCGATTGCCGAGAGAAGCGAGATTAAAGAGAGTATGAGACAATATATGAGACGTGATAGAAGATATATAGTAAATATAATATATATATATCTAAAACTCTCGTTTCAAATCGTAACTGTGGAATCAATCTTCTGTCCTTTTCAATCTTTATTTCTGTTTATTACATGTTATTTTTTTATAACGTTTTGGATAAATACAATAATTTCTAAATTTAACTCTTAAAAATAAATTTTTAGTTAGTTATATATATCCATAGTGTTGCAGCTTTCATGATTAGCTTGTTATATCTATAATTCTGAAGTTCTTCCGATAATGCTATCTCGTAATATTAGCAAATTAACAATAGTTTGTAATTATTACTTTCATAATAACATACACCATTTTAGATACGCCATGCTTAGAGAGTGCATCTTGCATCAAGCAAAGGCCTTTTTAACAATTTTCATTGCTTACTTATATCAATTTTAAAAATGGTTTAGTTATATCAAAAGCTAAGCGACGCTACCACTTATTTATAGGTAAAATAGCTATACTGAGATATCTAATTATCACTATGTTCCCTATTATAATGTTCACTATAAATATGAGTATGGTAAAAGGTTGGTAGGACAAGGGGTTAATAATGGTCCGTGGGGAAGTAGAAGAGTAGGTAAGCTCCTAACTATTAAGTTTACCATAGCCCTTCCCTTTAGCGTTCACGCGGCACCCATGCTCAACCTCTAAAACTTTAAATGGTATTGATATATTATTTTTATAATTAATCAATTTTTTTTTTATTAAAACCTCTCCTTAGAACTAAATCCAATTTTGCCGATAGCAACAAATTAACAAAATTTCATTATCAATAAAAAATGCCGAAACCCAAATAATATAAAGAAACTAATTTTTTGTTAATTGAAATCTCCCCCGAAAAAAAATTCTGCGTACGCCATTGTTTACTTAGTGAGCAATATTTAATTATTATTTATTGATGAGGAAAATTAATCTAATTGGATATTGATATATTACTTCATACCAATTTCAAGTATATATTTTGTGTTAATATTGAATCCAGTAGAGTCTTGTTAAACCTAGGATACTAGTATGATAAGTTAACAATATGACCACTGTAGGGAAGGAACTTTATGTACTTTTTAATATATCGTACTATAAAAATTTATCTTATATAGTGTAGTAGGAAAGTGGCTAATTTTACTCTATAAATATTAAAAATAATGTATTTTTTACATTAAGACAGTCTATAACCTTAAGTATGAATAGTTTGTTTTTCAATGTGTGCATAATGCCCATAAATCTATATAATAAAAAAGAAAAGAAAAAAATATGGCTAAACTATGATCCTAAAAGAACGTATCCATGTATAGCAGCGAGCGCCCTGAGTTTCATTATAAGTCACATAGTATTAGGATTGAATTCGGTATACTACTTATTCTCCCAAACCATGCGATTTCCCAAAGAAATACCAAGTTATTAGTAGACCCTTGACTAACGCTGATCACGCTCGCTCAACCAACGTCCACCATAGCACAAACCCATCAGCACGCCGTATGTCAATAATTGATCGCATAGGTAAAAGCAATTTTTATACTATATATATTTATTATATTATTTATTGTTATTTTCACTCGATAATAATAGACGATAGTAATAATCTTTATATTATTTCTAGAATAAATAAGGAGATGGAGTCACAGACCCTTTAAACTTATATTTTCATATAGTGAATCTTTTCAAATCCCACATAATTATAATTACAATTTATTTAGGAATACAGTTTAGCTAATGTTGGCGGCATTAAATATTAAGCCTCAATTGTTCCTATATATATTATAAATTACATAGATATATTATATAAGTTTTTTAGTTTTCTAATTATTTTAATTCTTATTATCTCACTAAGGTGAAGCATGATAGTATCAAGAATATCAAATGGACAGACATTATTAACAAGGAGATTTTCGTTTATAAGTAACAATATATAATTATAGAATAATTTAAAAAAAAACTTTGAAGGTTTTATTAACATAAAATAATATTATTTATTTAGCGTGCCTGTGCGATGCCAGGACATTCTTATAGTAGGTTATAACGGCTCTGATATGTCGTGGTACTCATCACTTAACTTTGGTCTTCTCCTATAAGATACACTATGATTTTTATTAGTCGGTCAGTAGAGTAGAGACTATTCTTAATTTGGCTGTTTTTTCAATTATTAAGATTTAAATACTGAGTTTTTATTTGCTATGTATAATACACAATATGATATATGATAGACATTGATAAGATTCATGTAAGATGCCATTATACTTTGCAAATC
>JABUQX010059064.1:42500-52500 GCA_015478945.1 Trachelipus rathkii | reverse complement strand
TCATCTGTTGATGGTGCCTTAATTGATGGTTCAAGTTCTGATGGCCTCCCAATCACCGTAAGAGGAGTATCTAGTGATGTTAACTACAGTGTTCTATGACGTATCTTAATGCAGTGACGCTGGTGAGTGTCAGGTGAGTCAAGTGAGTGCAATGAGTGCCAAGTGAGTGCAGTGAGGTGCCAAGTGGCAGTGCACATAGTGCCAGTGCAGTGCCACAAAAGTGCCAACTGAGTGCCCCTTTTTGTGCAGCTTTTTCTAAGCCTCCCTGAGCCTAGAATGCCCTAATATGGTGTCTATACCCCTACGGTCAAGAGGTATGAGTAATCGAATTGGTGTTTAATACAAGTTGCAGAATTGCTTCCTATATGGAGTTTGTCATTTTTCTAAACACGCATAAGATGACAGAAAATATATCTAAAGAGTTACACAGTTGAGACAGTGACCGTAAACGTTTCCGAGTCCGAGTCCGCAGGTGAGCCCCGTCGCGAAACCGCCGCGTGTGGCCCGGCCAGGCGACAATATTTCCGCGGTAACGCGCGCCGGCGCGCCCGCAGGCGCATATTCCCCGAACCGCCGCCGCGTGCTCCGCATACGCAATATTACCGCTTGTGAACAAAAAAAATATTGATAATCATGTAACTTCAAGAGAATTCTTTTCAAATTAACTTTGAGTCATTCAATTTTTACTACATTGTATGAAAATTTTATTAAAAAAACAATCTGTACATAACCTTTAAAGCAGTAAATCAGTAAATCAATAGAGGTTTTACCCCATAACACCAAAGGATTAGTATGCTTTTGGTATACTGTTTTACTGCTCTTGTAACTCATTGTTTACTGCTTTAAACTCATGTTTTTACTGCTGTTCAACTCACTTGCTTTACTGCTTTAACTATCTGCTTTACTGCTTTCAAGCTATCTGCTTTACTGCATAAACGTCTGCTTTACTGCTATTAACTAGTCTGCTTTACGCCTTAACTCTTGCCTTTACTGCTTTAACTCTCTGCTTACTGCTTTAACTCATATATTTATTAACATTACATACCTTAAAGAAGCAGTAAATCAGTTAATCAATAGAGATCGTTACCTAACACCTAAGGATTGCTGACTGACTTTTGTTTTACTGTTTGCTGCTTTAATCTCTGCCTTACTGCTTGAACCTCTCTGCTTTTACTGCTTTAACTTCATATATTATTAACATATCGATACCTTAAAGCAGTAAATCAGTAAATCAATAGGGTGTTACCTAACACCTAAGGATGAGTATGCTTGTTTTACTGTTTTACGCTTTAACTGCTCTGCTTTACGCTTTAACTCTTCTGTTTACTTGCTTAACTCACTGCTTTACTGTTTTAACTCAAATATTTATTATATATTTTTTTTCTTTATATTTTTTATTTTTGTTTGAATACTTTTATTTATGATTATTGCTATTTAGTTTATTATTTTTATTTGATTTAAAATTGTAATGAAAGGAAAAACACATGGCAAGTGTCGTATATAACATTTATTTTAATATTATTTACAATTTTATTAAAAACATGTAATTTTACTGCTTTTACAGTTTATTAATCTCATTATTCATTATTCACTTAACGAGTATGGATGTGGAGAAATTTACGTCCCCGAAGTTCCGGCTACAGTCTTGTAGCTGCGGCGACAGGCTGTGTGAAAACCTTTCTATTATTAAATATTTTAAAGGAAATGGAGATTTTTGAGCAAACCCCTGTAAAAATAATATGGTGTTATAATGTTTATCAGGAAAAATTTAAAGAATATAAAGATGTGATTCAATTTCATGAAGGCATATACGATATTAGATCGCTGGACAATATACATGGACACAAAATTATTGTATTAGATGATTTAATGCACAAATTAAATTTGGAAATATTTAGCAGAA
This sequence comes from Trachelipus rathkii, assembly GCA_015478945.1. Classification (NCBI taxonomy): domain Eukaryota; kingdom Metazoa; phylum Arthropoda; class Malacostraca; order Isopoda; family Trachelipodidae; genus Trachelipus; species Trachelipus rathkii. Next base: position 50,597 of record JABUQX010059064.1, on the reverse strand, counting down.
GAGTTCATAGTTTATTCTCACCATCTAAATATCTCTGTGTTTTTCATAACGCAGAATATTTTTCATCAAAGCAAGCATATGCGAAGTGTTTCTTTAAACACACAGTATTTACTGTTGTTTGGGCAGAGAAGAGACATGAGTCAAATTAATGTATTGGCAACTCAAATGTTTCCCCTTCAAAGGAAAGAGTTCTTAAAAGTATATAAAGAGGTTACTTCGATCCCCCACGGTTATTTGATGTGTGAACTTCACCCAAAAAACACGCACAGAGTGTTGCTCCGTACCAACATTCTTCCCTATGAGATAGAAACTGTATACATACCTGAATAATGAGTGCTCTAGTTGCAAAGTATTTACCTCTTATAAAAAATTTAAAAAGCTGAAACCTTCTGAAAAACGTAAACTAATTAGTGAGGATGAGAAATTCATCCAGTGTGTATGTGAAGTCTGTTTAAATCTTATAAAAGGAAATGTTCCTTTAAACAGGCCTCAGAAGGTAAAGCTACGTCGTTATAGAAACATCATTAAAAAACTCTCCCTCAACATAAAAAATCTGAAAAATAAAAAGAAGTTACTACAGAGAGGAGGAGGGGTATTCCTACCATTACTCTTCTCCGTTATAGCTCCACTGATAACTAAGTGGTTGTCCCCATAATGAAGAAGGTTGCTGTACTTCCATATAATGAGTATGAGAAAATGAAGTATAATAATACAGCATCTGTACAGAATTCAGTTCCTCAGATTCATCATTCACAACCTCAATATGGCCAGTTATTGCCGCACCTTGCGCAAAATCCACAATCACAGTTTCATCATTCACAACCCCCATATACGCAGATATTACAGCCCAATGCATTGACATTACAACCTCTTTCACATCAGCAACAACAGCTGCACCAACAGAATCCTTATATTGTGAACGATTCATTATCTTTTCAGCAGCCTCTACCTCATAGCTTATATGATCCTAAAGTTGAACAGATAACCAAATACGAGAAAGAAGTGTACAGAATATTAAATTCAGACATTAACATCCATGAGAAACGCATCTTATACCAAGATGCCATACAAAAATTGATAGATCTTAAAGACTTGCACCTACATCCATCCCTACGTATCCCGCTAGCCGATAATGTAGATATTCCTAATGAAGTAAAACTTGAAGTGAAAAATGAAGATAAATTTAAAAATATCCTAGAGGAGAGCTTACCTATTAGAGTGCGTAAATCAGGAATAGCTTTATATAATATTTTAAAAGACCAATTAACTTTGAATGAAGCAGGGCAGATCGTAATTGATGATGAAATAGTTAAAGGATCAAATATTGTGGATTTGATAGCTGATCTCTCACGTAACTGGAAGAAAGGCCCTGTAAAAGGATGGAATGATATCAAACAAGAACTTCAGACTATTAATTTTCCCAGAAGTTTAATCTTAAATACAACGCGATTAGCAGACTTAGATAATATCCCCATTACGCCAAGACCTGATTCAAGTCCATCAGGCACTTCTTACGCATCAGATAAATTTAAACGTGTTACCAGAGGACGAATAAGAAAAACACCTTATAATAGGCCTAGTTGGATTAAATCGTAATTATGTATTATCATATATATATTTATTTAGTTGTAATGTTTGTGTATAAATAAATGTTATTTTAAATCTTTTTCTCTTTCTTTTTCTCTTGTGACCTGAAATCCCATCTTGTGACAATATATATATATAGATATATAATATTAATAATAATATATATTATATATATATATACCTATATATATAATATATATATATATATATATTATATTATATATATATATATATATATATATATTATATATATTTTATATATATTTTATTTTTATTTTTATTATTATACTTGTGTTATTTGACAACATGGAGGCGAAGGAGGTAGTTGATAAGTATTACTTCAATCTGAGGGAGCCAATAGTTTGGGGGATTCACTAGGTTTGCTTTAAGGTATCCTAATATTGAGAAAAAAAGAGTTAAAAGCATATTTAGAGGGTGAAGAGGCATTTACTCTACATAAACCTGTAAGAAAAAAATTTCCTACACGGAAAACCATATCTCCGCAGCTCGATAGCATATGGCAGTTAGATTTATCGGAAATGATTAAATACAGCTCTTATAATGAAGGTTTTCAATATATACTTTTTACAATTGACGTATACTCTAGATACTTGTGGTTGAAGCCAATAAAAGATAAAAGATCAGCTACAGTTGCCGATGCTGTACTTGAAATTATAGAGGACGAGCGGAGAACACCTAAATCACATTTTGGACAGATTCAGGAATGGAATTCAAGGGGCGAGAGTTTCAGGAGCTGCTCTGGGAGTATGGTATAAGCTATTACAATACATTTTCCGTAAACAAAGCTGCTATAGTTGAAAGAGTACAGCGTACTATTAAAGAGCGCATGCATAGGTATTTTACTAAAATGAATACTTTTAAATATATTGATATACTGGACGATCTGGCTTATTCTTATAACAGGTCTTACCATAGAACTATAAAGTCAACTCCTTTAGAAATGTCAAAAACTAGAGGCCGTAGAACCCATCTACATGAAAAAGAAAACAAAAAAAAGATAATTCAGGAATAAAGGTGAATGACTATGTAAGAGTATCTCGAACAGAAGAAAGGTTTAGAAAAGGATATGAATCCGGTTGGACTACTGAAGTTTTTAAAGTGCACAATATCCGACCATTCAGTCGTGATAGTTTAAAGTTATATTATCTGAAAGATTTAAATGGTGAAAAAATAAAAGGCGGATTTTATAAACAGGAAATAATACAAAAAGTAAGGTTCAATCCTGTAACTCATGAATATAAAATTGAAAAAATATTAGCTACGAGAGGAAAAGGGAAAAATAAACAGTATCTGGTGAAATGGAGGGGATACCCTGCTAAGTAATACTTATATAAAAGCAAGTGAAGTTAAGAATTATTAATCAGTTGTCATTAGCAATCATGGAGGAGTGTAGATCACTTTTACTATAACTCTCCCGTCTTTCAGCGCTCCTTGGATTTTACATCCTGGATAATAAACTCTCGGATTACACTGTGTTATGGAATCCTATACAACTTGAAAGAGAGGCATACGAAGTAGGATTATGTGAAAATGATATTAAATACGGACATAGAAAATTTACCTCACAATCTATTCTGGATGTTGGGTGTACAGAAGTGTAGAATGTGTTGAAACTATATTACAAGTGAAAGATACCGTGATGTGCCTAGTCCAGGATTGGCACAAAGAATACTTCTTTGAAAATTTACTTTGGCGAAGGTCATATTTAAAGTCGTGCCCTGCCTTGATTTTCAGTCATTTAAACGTTCTCTTTGATAATGGAGTATTATGTTGTAGGAATCTGTATTACAAAACTGAAATGCGGTACCTATGAAGGATTAAAAGTAATATATCTTTTAAAAAGATCAAAAGTAAGTGAAAACACTGCCGAGGACCCGGTGGATATGTCTTTTCTGCAGACGTTCACCATCGGCAGCGTTAAAACATATTCGTAAAAACGTGATCTGAGCTGGATGTATACTCATTGAATATTCCCATACTATGTTGAAGAGAGTATACTTATCTGTGAGAATAAACCCCTTGGACTTGCATGAACAAAAAAGACGACGCAGACGAGTACTGCATTTAATGTACCCCCTCCGAGATGCTTAACCACCCAGGTATGGCTTATGTATATACAAATATAATTGATCATCAATATGTAGGTAATACTAAAGCTCCTTTATTAAGAGTAGTATATTTTCCCAAAGAGAGTAAAGTTATAACATTTCCTAATGTTCATTATCTACCTCTGAATAGATCAAATTTTGACTCTGTACGCGTGCATATAAAAGATGTAGAAGGAAATCCCTTCCCCTTTACATACGGCGCATTGTTATGCAAAGTTCATATTAGAAAGAAGCAGATGCAGTAATTACAGGATAATGGAATATATATAAGAGGTGTAGTCAGATATATTTTTTCATTCCTTAACATACTCTCGCAGTGTAAAGATAGTATAAGAAAGATACTCCTGTAATAATGGACGAAGAAAGGGTATTCAGGGGAACAAAAATGCAGAGGGGGTATGGCCTTGGTGGATTTTTTGCCAAGCTATGGAGAAGTGCAAGGCCTCTACTCAGGAAAGGTGGGGAATATATAGGTAAAAAAGCTATAAGAACAGGTTTGCATACTATTCAAGATATTGCTGCAGGAAATAATCCTCGTGCAGCATTAAAAAGACGTATTGCCGATGTTTCAGATGAGATGTTGGATGATGTTAAGCGTAAAATAAGACGTAAAATGTCAGGTCAAGGACGAGGGGGCAAGAAGATTGGCGTAAAGAAAAAGACTAAGCGGAAAAAACCTCTAAAGAAAAAATGTATTGATGTATTTGCTATTTAATTACTAACTGATAACTTTTATACGAGCTGTGTATATAAGTAAGGTTTTTCATGAAAATGTTCATTATACGACCAGAGCTCGCACATGCAAGATGCATTTCCTTCATCCTTCTAGTCCTGATTGTTGTAAGAGTGAATTGGATCTCTTCTCCATGAACCCTACACAGATTAGCGTTAACGAATCCAACTTTATCAGTATTAATCCTCTGCATTCAATTACCAATACAGATGTTCCTCTAGAGTTCAATATTCCAGGTACTTCTGATCAATACCTAGATCCCTCTAATGTGTTTTTATATGTAAAAACGAAATTGACAAAACCTGATGGTACAGATCTTCCTACGGGTGATGACCATATAGTATATACAGAATCAAATTTCCTGTATACATGTTTCTCCCAGGTTGAAGTCTATCTTAACGGCACTTCACTAGGTGCGTCAGCGGCTAATTATCCTTATAGAAGCTATATAGAACATTTGTTAAATTATTCAGACGACGCTAAACAATCTCATCTCCAATCATGTGGTTTTTACAGTTTCAAAGATGAAGCTGCACATATAGATAAAGCAGCTAAAGTCATAAATAATACTTATGAATTTTACGGTCGATTAAATGGTGATATCTTCTCTCAAGAAAGACTCATTCTACCATCTGTAGATACTAGAATCATTTTATCACGATCAAATCCTAAATTTGCTCTTAAAATAAAAAGTAAGCCTACTGCTACAGCTGTATGTCCTGAACCTGTTTTCAAACTGTTGAAGCTTATCTCTATGTTAGAAAAGTGAAATTATCACCACAGCGACATTTGGAAATTGAAAATTCGCTTTTGAATACTACAGCAAAGTACCCTATTAAGAGAGTTGAAACCAAGATATTTAATTTCACTCAAGGATTATCGAGTATCAATATCCCTAACATTGTGAACGGAAATTTACCACAGAAAGTAATAATAGGGATTGTCGAACATGAAGCCTACTCCGGGAATTATAAAAAGTCACCCTATAAATTCACACCTTTCGGACTTAGGGGTATCAGTTTACATGTGAATGGACTACCTCACGGACGTGATTATGAAATGTTATACAACGGAGACCTATCTCTCTGTACGCGGCCTTTTTACGACTTAATAGCCAATACTGTATCATGTAATGATAGCGGAACAGGCTTAAATCTTGAAGAATACGCGAAGAATAGTAATTTATATGCGTATGATCTTACTGCAGACCTTTCAGCTTGTAACGCCTATCATTTAAACATTTTGAGAAAGGGCACCTTAGGACTAAGTCTCTCTTTTGGATCGAGTCTACAATCACCCATCACTGTAGTGGTCTATCTTGAGCATCCTCAACTCATTGAAATTGACAGAGTACGCAACGTACTTTTGAATTATTAAAGATGAATGAAGAGGAAATAAAATCGGTGTTTAAAAATGAACATCGCTTTTTAGGTGTGTTCGCTATTAACGAAATAAACTCTGTAAAGTTGGAGAAGGATACCTGCTTCATATTCAATACATTGCCTCGTCACATCACCTCAACAGGACATTGGATTTCCGTTTATAGAGCAAAAAACGATACTGTTCACATAATTGATTCTTTGAACTTAAAATTTATATTGAATAATCATTATATATATATATATATAGATATAATATATATAATATATATATATATATAATTATTAGATATATATGATATTCTTGTTTCCATCCATCCTGTTTGGGTATGCCTGTCACGGTGCCTACTCCTCCAGAATCTTTTCCAAAGATTTCTATCTTCAAATGTTCGTTCTTCTTCTACTTCCTCTACCGTCTTGCCTCTACGTTGTACAGCCTCTGCCACCGAATCCATCCATCTCTTCCTCGGTCTTCCTGCTGGTCTCCTACCTTCTGGTCTCCAATCCATCATCTCTCTCAATCTCTCCCCTTCCCTCATTCTTTTTACATGTCCAAACCATCTTAACTGGTTTCTTTCCACGCATTCTAAACAGTTCCACCCACAGTTCTCCTTTTCACTAGCTAGCTTCATTTTAAAAAACTATTTATTACAACACAGAAATTAGTGATTTTCAACATAGTTTGCTATACTTTGCTATTCTGCTTTTTTGTATCGTATTCAATGTCCAGCATTCAGATCCATACAACAATATCGGTCTCAGAATTGTTTTATATATTAATATTTTAACCTCTGTTGGTATCCCTTTCTCCTTTAGCAACGGGTATAACATTCCCACATTCTGTGAAAATCTCCCAATTCTCCCTTTCAACTCGTCATCTTGTCTTCCTTGATCATCAAATACCACGCCCAAATACTTAAATCTATTCACTTGCTTAAGCCTTATATCTTCTATGTTCACTACTATCTCTTCCCTCTCTCTTGCAATCACCATTATTTCCGTTTTCTCTCTGTTTATTCTCATGCCCATTGACTTCAGTACCTCATTCCATCTATTCACAGCTTCTTGCAGGTCTTGAGCTCCTGATGTTATCACTGCCGCATCATCCGCATAAACCAAAGTGTGTTCCCTATTCTCCCTTATGCATATCCTTTTAAGGCAGCTGTCCAGGTAAAGTGCAAAGAGCAATGGTGACAGTACACTTCCCTGTCTAACTCCCGTTTTCACTTCAAACCACTTCTCTCTTCCTGTTCCTCTAACCGTATTTATTGGATTTTCATACATACTTTTGATGGCTGCAATCAGACTTTCTGGTATAGCATACATCGGATCTTCTAACACTCTCCACAGTCTCTCCCTATTTATTCTATCGAATGCTTTTTTCCAAGTCTATGAATGCAGCATACGCCTTCTCATTCCACTCTATGATTTTCTCTGTTAGCATCTTCATGTAAAATATTAGGTCTGTGGTACTTTTCCCTGGTCTGAAACCGTGCTGCCATTTTCCAATCTTGTCCTCGACCTCCATCCTCAATCTTTTTTCCAAGATCCTCTCATATATTTTACTCACCCCCACCAACAATACTATTCCTCTATAATTTCCGCATATTCTTTTATCTCCCTTCTTATGTATCGGACAGATTACTGCTTTCCTCCATTCTGTTGGTATTTTTCTTTCTTTCCATACTTGGTTTAACAATCTTGTCAACCATTTAGTTATTCCCTCTCCTGTTTTGAATAGTTCATTATTTAGTCCATCGTATCCTGGACTTTTCCCATTTTTTAGTATTTTAATTGCCTCTTTCACTTCCTCTATCTCTATCATTCTAATTTCCTCATGTTCTTGTCTTACTCTCAGGGGTATTTCATTCATTCCCTCCTCCCCTTCCTCTACGTTCAATAATTCCTCGAAATACTCGCTCCATCTTTCCGTCACCTCCTCTTCCTCTAGAAGAGGTTCTCCCTCCTTATTCAGAACCGTATGCATTTCCGGTTCTTTATTTCCTCTCATGCTCTTGGCCATTCCATATAAAAGTTTTCCCGTGCCCTTCGTATCCTCTTTCAGTTCTCTTCCTATTCTTCTCCAAGTAATGTCCTTACTTCTTCTTTTTACATCCTCCGCATGGTTTCTTGCGTTTACATATTCTATCCTGTTCCCTTCCGTTCTCGTCTTCATCCATTTCCTATACTCTTTGTTTTTGAGTTTCACTGCGTTCTTAACATCCTCATTCCACCATGCCGTCTTCTTTTTCCTCCCCCTGAGACTTTT
>JABUQX010059064.1:15000-20000 GCA_015478945.1 Trachelipus rathkii | reverse complement strand
ATTTTATGAAATTTTATTAAAAACATATATTTTACGTACCTTAAAGCAATAAATCAGTAAATCAGTAAGGTCAGCCCCTAGCACCCCTCTACACCAAGCTATGCCACGTTTTGTTCTATTGACTTACTGCTTTACATCATCTTTAGCCATGTAATAAGTATAAAAATAACAAAATAAGTTCTTCTCTGCTAACATAACATGTATTTTATTAAAATCATTCTAAGTTTTTATTTAAAAATAACAATTATTCACTTACATTTATATTATTCGCTCGATGTTAACTAAAAATATTTCAAAGTTTTTTTTTTTAAATAATTCGGGATTTTTCTTTATTATTTTTATTATTATCTATGTACATTGACAATCCATCAAGAGAAAACAACAACCCGCAATCCTTACAGATACGAAACTGACGTGACCTCTGTAAAATGTGTTGAAATAACTACTTTAGGCCTAAAATTATTAGGATAATCCTTTTTGTAGCCCGGGGCGTTTAGGCCTAATTCCAGGTCAAAATATATTTCAAACTGACCTTTTTCTGTAAATGTGGTGCAATAACTACGTTAGAACTACGTTAGGCCTAAATTTAGGCCTAAATTTAGGATAAGCCTTTTTGTATCCCATGCGGATTTAAGCCTAATACCAGGTCAAAAGGTAATTCCAGTATAGATTAGAAGAATCGAGAATCAACTTTATAAATATATTTCAAACTGAAACATGCTGGATCGGTAAGATCCTTTAAGCAGTTAAGAAGGAAATGTTTTCCTTACTTGTGATTGGTCGGAGTAATCCTTATCTCTATATGACCTCGTATGTGATTGGTCGAGAATTATTTTATCGTCTTTTGAAAATTAACTTTGTTCTTTAAACTTGTATTTGAGCAGGTGTGTTTTATTATCTTTTAGACCCCAACTCATTTTAAAATCATAGTCATTTTAGCTGTTAAGCGGTGCACAAGTTATCTGATTTGTATTAAAAGTGTTTTATTTTTACTAAGTGTATATCATATTTATAATAAATACTTACATTGAGGAATAATTATTAATTTCACTAGAATAGATAATAATTAATTCACTAGATTTATAGTAGATCACGTGAAGCAAAACGCAAGATCGACCGGCCGCAAAGGCCGCGACCCGGGTGCGGAACCCGACGGCATAAACGCGCGCGGCGTATATTACTACGCGGTCGCGAAAATATGGCGCGTTGTATTTCAAAGTGGTAGGGCATACATCCTAGAGGTTGATATCTTTTGGACACCGTCCCATTCAGTATGTATAATATTAGTTTGTGTACTGTATCAAGGTATATTTACGAACCTTATAACATGTGTTCAATCGCATTAGTTTATTTAAAGTCCTGGTATATCAGTGTTTATTACAAACCAAGGGAGAAATTACGGTTTGTACAATGAGGGGAAGTTTATTATGCATGTACACACATTTGATATAGAAGAGGTATGAACTTACATATTTCGATGTAATTTTGAAGTATAATGATATGATACCAAGGGAGGGAATGGGATAACTTCTATACATTAACTCTACGTCGTATATAGGTGTAACTTTAAGGCATATAAAACTTGTTTTACATTCCTTAAAGTAATAAGATCTTAAAGGCATACCACAAAGAGGAACATGGCCTACGTCACAGCCGGAGTATTTGTTCTATTTCCCTCAAGGAATTATAACTTTAGGATAAATAAACCAAACTGCTTTTCTACAAAACAAAATGTTCTTTTCAAAACTAAATGTTTTTCAAGAAACTTTACCAGTGAAATGGTATTTTCTATAAATAAAATTAAAAATGTTCAAGTAAGAAATAAAATGAATGATTCATAATATAGGAAACGGTATATTTGAAAATAAAAAAAGGATGTAATGAAAGTTTACAACGGCGTATCATAAAGAAAATATTTTCGCGACCGCGTAGTAATATTACGCCGGCGGGTTCATGCGTCGGTTCCGCACCGGGTCGCGCTTGCGTGCGCTCTTGCGTTTTGCTTCACGTGATCTACTATAAATCTAGTGAATTAATTATTATCTATTCTAGTAAAATTAATAATTATTCCTCAATGTAAGTATTTATTATAAATATGATATACACTTAGTAAAAATAAAACACTTTTAATACAAATCAGATAACTTGTGCACCGCTTAACAGCTAAAATGACTATGATTTTAAAATGAGTTGGGGTCTAAAAGAAAATAAAACACACCTGCTCAAATACAAGTTTAAAGAACAAAGTTAATTTTCAAAAGACGATAAAATAATTCTCGACCAATCACATACGAGGTCATATAGAGATAAGGATTACTCCGACCAATCACAAGTAAGGAAAACATTTCATTTTTACCTGCTTAAAGGATCTTACTGATCCAGCTATGTTTCAGTTTGAAATATATTTATAAAAAGTAATATAATAACAATGAATTCTTGTCTATACTTGAATTACTTTTGACTGGTATTTTAGCGCCTTAAAATGCCGCATGGATATCAAAAGGGCTTATCCTATAATTTAGGCCTAATTTAGACCTAACGTAGTTATTGCAGCCACATTTTATCAGAAAAAGGTCAGTTTGAAATATATTTTGACCTGGAATTAGGCCTAAATCGCCGCGGGCTACAAAAAGGATTATCCTAAATTTAGACCTAAAGTAGTTATTTCAACACATTTTACAGAGAGAGGTCAGTTTCGTATCTGTAAGGAGTGCGGGTTGTTGTGTTTTCTCGTGGTGGATTGCTAAATGTACATAAGATAATAATAATAAATAATCAAAGAAATCCGAATTATTTAAAAACTTTGAAATTTTTTAGTTAACATCGAGCGAATAATATAAATGTCGTTTTAATTATTGTTATTTTATAAATAAAAACTTAGAAAGATTTTAATAAAATACATGTTATGTTAGCAGAGAAGAACTTATTTTGTTATTTTTATACTTATTACATGGCTAAAGATGATGTAAAGCAGTAAGTCAATAGAACAAAACGTGGCATAGCTTGGTGTAGAGGGGTGCTAGGGGCTGACCTTACTGATTTACTGATTTATTGCTTTAAGGTACGTAAAATATATGTTTTTAATAAAATTTCATAAAATTTTAGTAAAAGTTATTTAAAACTTGGATAGTTATAAAATTTATAAACAAAAAAGTATTAAACAGTTAATAATAAATTTCTTTGGTCAAAGATAATGGGATTGATTTATTAAATAAGAAGTTTTAAGACAGACTTTGAAATAATTTTAGTTATATTTGAATGAGTAATATAAATGTACGTGTTTAATTAAAACATAAAATGTTTTAATAAATTATACGTTATATGTGTAAGTGAGTGTGCGTGTGTGTGTGTGTGTGAGTGTAAGTAAATCTGTGTGTGTAAGTAAATCTGTGTGTGTAAGTAAATCTGTGTGTGAGTGTAAGTAAATCTGTGTGTGTAAGTAAATCTGTGTGAGTGTAAGTAAATCTGTGTGTGAGTGTAAGTAAATCTGTGTGAGTGTAAGTAAATCTGCGTGTGTAAGTAAATCTGTGTGTGAGTGTAAGTAAATCTGTGTGTGTGTGTGTGTGTGTGTGTGTGTGTGTGTGTGTGTGTGTGTGTGAGTGTAAATGTGAGTGTCTATGGGTAAATGTAAGTGTCATAGTGAATGTGTGTATAAGTGTCATAGTGAATGTGTGTATAAGTGTAAGTGTGTGTGTGTGTGTGTGTGTAAGTGTAAATGTAAGTGTCTATGGGTAAATGTAAGTGTCATAGTGAATGTGTGTGTAAGTGTCATAGTGAATGTGTGTATAAGTGTAAGTGTGTGTGTGTGTGTGTGACCGCGTGTGTATAAGTGTAAATGTAAGTGTCTATGGGTAAATGTAAGTGTCATAGTGAATGTGTGTAATAAGGTACTAAAGCAGTGCAGGTCTGGTTGAGTGTGTGTGTGTGTGTGTGTGTGTGTGTGTGTGTGTGTATGTGTGTTCTAAATAATAATAACAATAGGCATGAAGTAAATAACACTAAGTATAATAATAAAAATAAAAAAAAAATAATAAAAATAATAAAAATAATAATAAAAATAAATAAAAATAATAATAAAATAAATAAAAAGTATTAAAACAAAATAAAAAACATAATGTTAATAAATATATGAGTTAAAGCAGTAAAACATATGAGTTAAAGCAGTAAAACATATGAGTTAAAGCAGTAAAACATGAGTTAAAGCAGTAAAACATGAGTTAAAGCAGTAAAGCAGTAAATCAAAAGCATACTAATCCCTTGGGTGTTAGCTTTACTAATTTACTGATTTACTGTTTTAAGGTATGTAATGTTAATAAAATATATGAGTTAAGCAGTAAAACATATGAGTGTTAAGGCAGTAAAGCAGAAAGTTAAAACCGTAAAAGCAGAAAGTTTAAGCAGTAAAGCAGAAAGTTAAAGCATAACAGTAAAAGTTTAAGCAGTAGTCAAGTAAACAAAAGCATATCTAATATCCCTAGGTGTTAGGTAAACACCTCTATTGATTACTGATTTATACTGCTTAAGTATGTAATTGTATGTGAGTTATAAGCAGTAAGCTAGTGTAGTTTAAAGCGTAAAGCAGAAAGTTAAAGCAGTAAAGCAGTAAAACAAAAGCATACATACTATTCCCTTAGGTGTTAGGTAACACCTCTATTGATTTACTGATTTACTGCTTTAAGGTATGTAATGTATGTGAGTTAAAGCAGTAAAGCAGTGAGTTAAAACAGTAAAGCAGAAAGTTAAAGCAGTAAAGCAGTAAAACAAAGCATACTATCCCTTAGGTGTTAGGTTAACATCTCTAATTGTATTAGCTGATTTTATCTTGGCTTTAAGGTATGTAATGTTATTAAATATATGAGTTAAAGCAGTAAAAACATATGAGTATAAGCAGTAAAAACATGAGTTAAGCAGTAAAACAGTAAAACAAAAGCATACTAATCCCTTTTGTTGTTTAGGTAACACTCTATTGATTTACTGTTTACTGCTTTAAAGTATGTAAA
>JABUQX010059064.1:0-7500 GCA_015478945.1 Trachelipus rathkii | reverse complement strand
ATATACTATATATATATATATATATATATATATTATATATATATAATACTATATATAATATATATTATATATATATATTATATTATATAGTGTATATATATATATATATATATATAATATAATATCCTATATATATATATATATATATTATATTATATATATATATATATATATTATATATATATATATATATATATATATATATATATATATATCTATAATATATATTATATATATATATATATATATATATATATAGTATTATATATATATATATATATATATTATATATATATATATATATAAATACATTTAGCATGAGCTAAATTTTTTTGAGTCCGATAAATAATTATTGAAATTTTTCTTTAAAGAATTGTAGTGTATTAAACACAAATAAAAATTTGTTGATTGACTAATTGACTGCTGATTATAAACTCTCGGCTTGGCAATAAAGCATTTACATTCATTAGGAGTAGGTAATAAAAAAGGTAATGTAAATAAATAGCTTGAATATTTGAAAATTTTTTGAAAGTTTTTTTTTTTTTTTTTGCTTTCGTTTTAGGGTCAAACTATACAAGAAAGGTTTCTTCCTAATTGGCATCTAATTGGAAGTTTTAAATTGCAATTTAAATGGTGATAAATAAAAATGATAATAGAAAAGAAATATATCCCATTGAGAATTCGAACAACCGCAGTGTTAGGACTCAGAACGATTGATATGTGAGGAAGACCCAAAGGATACTTTTACAATGAACTTTAAAACTCGAACATCTTTATGAAAAGGGAAAAAACATCGTCTCTTTATATACGAAATAATAAGGAGCAGAATTCTCATAAATAAGAAAGTAAAATTATTGTTGGCAACTTTTAATTTTCTTACGCAAGTAAATTTAAATCTTTAAATCTGTGGAATAAAAATCATAAGTACTACTACTCTACTACTACTACTACTACTACTACTACTACTACTACTACTACTACTACTACTACTACTACTACTACTACTACTTTCAGTCTGTTAATCACATTCCAATAAAAGAAATGATTTCGCAATTGCTTTAAATAAATTGAGAATATTTTTAATTTAGACAATTCTTTTGTATTATATTATTAATTATCACTTTTATGCAATAGTTATTCGATATTATTACGTGCAAATGAGTAGTAGGGGGTGGATATTGGACTACGTAGCTCCTCCCCCTTTTTGACCAACGCGATTTTTACCTGGCCTTGACCTTTTTTTGACCGCGACCTTTTTGGCCTTGACCTTTTTGGGCAACCTGAATTTTTTTACCTTAACTTTTTTTGGGCCTTGACCTTTTTTGAGAACCCAAATTTTTTGAGAACCCAAATTTTTTGAGAACCCAAATTTTTTTGAGAACCCTAATTTTTTGAGAACCCTTTTTTGAGAACCCTAATTTTTTTGAGACCCTAATTTTTTTGAGAACACCTATTTTTTGAGAACCCTATTTTTTGAGAACCCTAATTTTTTGAGAACCCTAATTTTTTGAGAACCCTATTTTTTGAGAACCCTAATTTTTTGGCAACCCTAATTTTTTGGCAACCCTAATTTTTTGGCAACCCTAATTTTTTCGGCAACCCTAATTTTTGCAACCCTTCGAAGAAGGGTTGCGCCAAACGGTTGCGTCAGCAACCGTTGTACGTATCCCCCCTAAATTTTTGCCCACGGTAATTTTTTGTCCTTCATGGGTCAATTTTGGCCCACCCTAATTTTTGACGCACCTTTAGGGGCTTAAGCCTATTTTTTGATTTTCGGTCACACCTCCACGCGGCGCACACCACACAGCACACCACACACACACACACAACACACACATAGCCTACACCCAGCCTCCATAAAAGCCTACACCCAGCCTCCACATAGCCTACACCAGCCTACACCTAGCCTTCACCTAGCCTACACCCGCACCTAGCCTCCACCCATCCTTCACCTAGCCTACACCTACACCTAGCCTCCACCCATCCTTCACCTAGCCTACACCTACACCTAGATTCCACCCAGCCTTCACCTAGCCTACACCTACACCTACACCCACACACACCCATCCTTCACCTAGCCTACCACCTACACCTACACCTAGACTCCACCCAGCCTTCACCTAGCGTACACCTATACCTAGCCTACATCAACTTTGCTGGCTCAACTTTGATGGCTCAACTTTATGGCTCCCACTTTGATGACGTCTCTTCTGTTTTGGCATCTAATATTGATGATTTAACTTTGATGACTCAGATTTATTGATGGTTCAACTTTGATGGTTTCCCAATCACCGTAAGAAGTATCTAGTGATGTTCTATTAAGTATTCTATGACCGTATTCTATGCAGTGCCAGGTGAGTGCCAAGTGGAGTGGCGCAATGAGTGCCAGTGAGTACCAAGTTGAGTGCCATATGAGTACCAAGTGAGTGCCAATGAGTGCCAAGTGAGTGACAATGAGTGTGCCAAGTGAGTGCCACTTTTTTCAAGCCTTTTCTAGCCTGCCCTGAGCCTAGATAGCCCTAATATGGTGTCCTACCCTAGGTTTATAAGGTTGCAAGGAATCGATTGGTTATATTACAAGTTTGCTAGGATGCTTCCTACTATGAGTTTAAGTATTTTTCCTACTGAATAGCCTATATATATATATATTATATATATAGTATATATATATATATATATATATTATATATATATATATATTATACTATATATATATTATATATATACATATATATATACTATATATATATATATATATATATATTATATATATATATATATATAATATATATTATAATATACTAATTATATATATATCTACCCACGCCCCGCCGCGGCGGTCTTCGCACCCGCGCGCGCCGCCCGCCCACCGCCCGCCGACCCGCCGCGTTGCGCACATTCATCGCAGGCGCAATATTTTCCGCGCGCATAAAAAATATATATACCTAATTTTTTTTTTAATTCTTCATTTCATACTTAAACATTTCAAAGAATTTCTTTTCAAAAATATACTATGAGTCATTCATTTTTAATTTCATACTTAAACATTTTTTTATTAAAAACATTTTCGTGAACCTAAACTGTAACTCTTTACAGACCTATTATTTAACACATATATTTATTAACATTATTTTTTTACTTAATACTTTTTACTTAATACTTTTTAATTTATAAATTTTTAAAAACTTGTATGTAAGAAGAAAAAATCCAGAGTGTCTGATATATAAATGCATTTTAATTTTACTACAATTGTACGAAATATTTATTAAAAACAATAAACTTACATACTTAAAGCAGTAAATCAGTAAATCAAATAGAGGTGTTACCTAACAACAAAGGGATTAGTATGCTTTTTTTTTTACTGTTTTACTGCTTTAACATCATGTTTACTGGCTTTATACTCCATATGTTTTTAACTGCTTTAACTCAGCATATTTAAGCATTACAACATGAAAATACCTTAAAGCAGTAATCAAGTAAATCAATTAGAGATGTTTAACCTAACACTAAGGGATTAAGTATGCTTTTTGTTTTACTGGCTTTTACTGCTTAATTCTGCTTTACTGCTTAAACCCCGCTTTTTAACTGCTTTAACTCCCCATACATTACATACCTTAAAGGCCGTAATCGTAAATCAATAGAAGGTGTTACTAAAACACCTAAGGGATAGTATGCGTTTGTTTAGCTGCTTTCCTGCTTTAACTTCTGCTTTACTGCTTTAGACTCACTGCTTTACTGCTTTAACTCACTATACATTACATACCTTAAAGCGTAAATCAGTTAAATCAATTAGAGGTGTTACCTAACAACTAAGGGATTAGTATGCTTTTGTTTAACTGCTTTAGCTGCTTTAACTTTCGCCTGCTTTACTGGCTTTAACTTTCTGCTTAACTGGTTTAACTTTCTGCTTTACTGTTTTAAACTTTTTCTGTGCTTTAAACTGCTTTTACCTCATATGTTGTTAACTGCTTTAACTCATCCATATTTTTAACATTACATACTTAAAAACCGTAAATCAGTAAATAATAGGGTGGGACCTAACACCAAGGGGGGATTAGTATGCTTTTGTTTTACTGCTTTACTGCTTTAACTCATGTTTTACTGCTTTAACTCATGTTTTACTGCTTTAACTCAAATGTTTTACTGCTTTAACTCATATGTTTTACTGCTTTAACTGATATATGTTTATTAACATTATGTTTTTTATTTTGTTTTAAATACTTTTTTATTTTATTTATTATTATTTTTATTTAATTTTTATTATTATTTTTATTATTTTCATTAGTTTTATTTTTATTTATTATTAATTGCTTAGTGTTATTTACTTCATGTTAATTGTTACACACACACACACACACACACACACACACACACACACACACACACACACTTACACTTATACACACATTCACTATGACACTTATACACACATTCACTATGACACTTACATTTACCGCCCTAGACACTACATTTACACTGATACACACGCGGTCACAGCACAGCACACACACACTTACCACTTAAACACACATTCACTATGAACACTTACACACAATTCACTATGACACTTAAATTTACCCATAGACACTTACATTTACACTTTATACACACGCGGTCAGCACACACGACACACACAACCTTTACACTTATATCACACATTCACTATGAACCACTTATACACACATTCACTTTGACACTTACTTTACCCACAGACACTTACATTTACACTTCACAACATACACAACACAACACACACACAGATTTACTTGCACTCACACACAGATTTACTTACACACGCGATTTACTTCACTCACACGAGATTTTACTTACACTCACAACAGATTTACTTACACTCCACACAGATTTTATTACACACAACAGATTACTACACTCACACACAGATTTATTACACAAACACACAGATTTACTTACACTCACAGATTTACTTACACTCACACACACACACACACTCACCATCACTTACACATTATAACGGTATAATTTATTAACATTTTATTGTTTTTAATTAACCGTACCATTTATATTACTCATCAATATAACTAAAATTATTTCAACGTTTCTTAAAACTTCATCAATAATCAATCATTATCTTTGAACAAAGAATTTTTTATTAACTGTAAATACTTTTTGTTTATAAATTTTATAAATATCAAGTTTTAAAATAACTTTTACTAAAATTTATGAACATTTTATTAAAACATATTATTTTACGTACCTTAAAGCAATAAATCAGTAAATCAGACCACCATCCAGCCACCCTCCACCCCTCTAAGCCAAGCTATGCCACGTTTTGTTCTGTTGACTTACTGCTTTACATCATTAATAAGTAAAAGTTAAATATAAAAAATAACAAAAATCAGTTCTTCTCGTGCTAACATACATGTATTTTAAATTAAAATCATTCTTAAGTTTTTTGTTTTAAAAATAACAATTCTTCACTTACATTTATATTATTCGCTCGATGTTAACTAAAAATATTTTTCAAAGTTTTTTAAATAATTCGATTTTCTTTATTATTATTATTATTATCTATGTAAATTGACAATCCATCACGAGAAAACACAACAACCGCACTCCTTACAGATACGAAACTGACCTCACTCTGTAAAATGTGTTGAAATAACTACTTTAGGCCTAATTTAGGATAATCCTTTTTGTAGCGCCCGGGCGTATTTAGGCCTATTCCAGGTTCAAAATATATTTCAAACTGACCTTTTTTCTGTAAAATGTGGTGGCAATAACTACGTTAGGTCTAAATTTAGGCCGCTAATTTTAGGACTAAGCTTTTTGTATCCGCATGCGGATTTTAAGCCTAATACCAAGGTCAAAAGGTAAATTCCCAGTATAGACAAGAATCCCTTGTTTATTATTATTACATTTTTATAAATATTTCAAACTGAAACATGCTGGATCGGTAAGATCCTTTAAGCAGGTAAAAAAGGAAATGTTTTCCTTACTTGTGATTGGTCGGAGTAATCTTATGCTGCTTATATGACCTCGTATGTGTTGGTCGAGAAATTATTTTATTTTCGTCTTTCTGAATAATTAACTTTGTTGCTTTAAAACTGTATTTGAGCAGCGTGTGTTTATTATCTTTTAGACCCCAACTCCCTTTTAAAATCATAGTCATTTTAGCTGTTAAGCGGTGCACAAGTTATCTGATTTGTATTAAAAGTGTTTTATTTTTACTAAGTGTATATCATATTTATAATAAATACTTACATTGAGGAATAATTATTAATTTCACTAGAATAGATAATAATTAATTCACTAGATTTATAGTAGATCACGTGAAGCAAAACGCAAGAGCGCCCGCAAGCGCGACCCGGTGCGGAACCGACGCATGAACCCGCCGGCGTAATATTACTACGCGGTCGCGAAAATATTATTCTTTATGATACGCCGTTGTAAACTTTCATTACATCATTTTGTATTTTCAAATATACCGTTTCCTATATTATGAAACGTTCATTTTATTTCTTACTTGAACATTTTTAATTTTATTATAGAAAATACCATTTCACTGGTAAAGGTTTCTTGAAAAACATTTAGTTTTGAAAAGAACATTTTGTTTTGTAGAAAAGCAGTTTGGTTTATTTATCCTAAAGTTATAATTCCTTGAGGGAAATAGAACAAATACTCCGGCTGTGACGTAGGCCATGTTCCTCTTTGTGGTATGCATTTAAGATCTTATTACTTTAAGGAATGTAAAACAAGTTTTATATGCCTTAAACAGGGTTGTGGAGTCGGTTCAAAAATTTCTCTTTATGGATTTCCAGTATTGGTATCATATCATTATACTTCAAAATTACTTCGAAGTATGTAAGTTCATACCTCTTCTATATCAGATGTTGTATGCATTCGGCAACCATCGAGAATATCTCCCTTGGTTTGTAATAAACACTGATATACCAGGACTTTAAATAAACTAATGCGATTGAACACATGTTATAAGGTTCGTAAATATACCTTGATACAGTACACAAACTAATATTATACATACTGAATGGGTCGGTGTCCAACAAGAATAAGCCTCTAGGATGTATGCCTACCCCTTTTTCAAATACAAGCCCATATTTTTTCGCGACCGCGTAGTATATTCCCGCCGGCGGGTTAATGCGTCGGTTCCGGCACCGGGTCGCGCGTGCCGAGCTCTTGCGTTTTGCTTCACGTGATCTACTATAAATTCTAGTGAGATTAATTATTATTATCTATTCTAGTGAAATTAATAATTATTCCTCAATGTAAGTATTTTATTATAAATAATGATATCACTTAGTCAAAATAAAACACTTTTAATACAAATCGATAATTGTGCACCGCTTCACAGCTAAAATGACTATGATTTTAAAATGAGTTTGGGTTTAAAAGATAATAAAACACACCTGTCTCAAATACAAGTTTAAAGAACAAAGTTAATTTTCAAAAGACGATAAAATAATTTCTCGACCAATCACATACGCGGTCATATAGAGATAA